>NIVC01000714.1:62500-105000 GCA_002269645.1 Macrostomum lignano
CTGACTGACTTACTGACTGACTGACTGACTGACTTGAGTGAGTGGGTGACTGACTGACTGACTGACTGACTGACTGACTGACTGACTGACTGACTTGACTGAGTGGGTGACTGACTTGACTGAGTGGGTGACTGACTGACTGACTGACTGACTGACTGACTGACTGACTGACTGACTGACTGACTTACTTACTGACTGACTGACTGACTGACTTGAGTGAGTGGGTGACTGACTGACTGACTTACTGACTGACTGACTGACTGACTGACTGACTGACTGACTGACTTGAGTGAGTGGGTGACTGACTGAGACTGACTGACTGACTGACTTACTTACTGACTTGAGTGAGTGGGTGACTGACTGAGACTGACTGACTGACTGACTGACTTACTGACTGACCGACTGACTGACTGACTTACTGACTGACTTGACTGAGTGGATGACTGACTGACTGACTGACTAACTGACTGACTTACTGACTGACTGACTGACTGACTGACTGACTGACTGACTGACTGACTGACTGACTGACTGACTGACTGACTGACTGACTGACTGACTGACTGACTGACTGACTGACTGACTGACTGACTTACTGACTAAGTGTTTGAAGTATGAAGTCACTATTCAGATACAAAAGTACTCCAGCCATGCCATCATGCAGCCATCAATATATTCTTGGAGTAAGTCTAAACGTTCATTTTTTTATCAAATATGTTTACAGCGTCAACGCTGAGAAAACTCTCGTGACGAACCCCAGACAGAACGCAGTTTTGCCTGGCAGCATGGGTTTCAATAAGCTTTCTAAGAAAAGTTTTACGAGCGGGCAGGAGTTATGGCTGCTCAGTCTCTCGCGGGGTGGGGGGCGAGGGTCTGCAAAAAAATTCGGATTTGGCACGAAGCCGCAGGCCCTCAGTAACTCGGGGGAGAGAGAGAGATGGATAAGGCAGCCTCTCACTGCTCAGTCTACTGCAGTTGGCACCTTCGGACTCGAAGATGCTCCAGTTTTCGAGAGCTCAGGTGCTAAAGGTAAATAAATAGAAAAATAGAAAATTTCATTTCTAGAATAGACACACGTTTGACGGGCTGAAAATTCTATTTTTTATTTGAACGACTCCACAAGGAGCTCATTGTTGCTTTTGTCGAATTTTACTACGGTCGATGAAGCTCTGGCCCTGACGCCTTAGTCACACCTTTTCAGGCTTGCCTTCTTCTGCGAGGCAGTCCGCCATGGACTTCCAAACCTATGACACCTCATGCAATCAATGGACGATCAAGCTTTCCTTCTGCCAA
This sequence comes from Macrostomum lignano, assembly GCA_002269645.1. NCBI lineage: Eukaryota > Metazoa > Platyhelminthes > Macrostomidae > Macrostomum > Macrostomum lignano. The sequence continues at coordinate 63,794 of NIVC01000714.1, forward strand.
TAGGACGATCGCGCGAAGCTGGCATGCTTTCAATCGGAAGTGGCTTCATCAGATATTATCGACTTAAATTCAGGAGAATTTATTATTGGAAACTGTCAAACGCGAAAAAATTAGAGCGAACTCACTGCTCCTGCTGTCTCTTTTATGAATTTCTTTCTAGCTGGATTTCTTCTCGTTCGAAGACTGTCTGTGGTAAATCCCCATCTGATCCTTTCGGAGCATGCATGTATGGAAAGTTCGAGTGGCGTCATTCGAGTTTCGGTGACAGCACGGATACAGAACGCTCTATTTCAATCCAGTTGTTGTTTTAATTCTGGTCGAACTCCATGGCCTGCTGTGCCATCCCCCAGACACACTGTCGCCCCAGCAAGCGTCTGACGGGAGTCGGTGCAGCCTCCTCATTGGCTGAGGGCCACCAGCCCTCTCTCTCCCTCACACCCAGTGCCGAAGCTGCCCACCCACCCCAAACGCCAATTGAAGGGCGGCTGCAGGTCCGGAGACCTCGCAGGCAATCAACCCGCCTGAATCTGCTTTAATTTCCTAGAGCTCTCCGTTGGCCTCGTCAACCATTTTGAAGACTTTCCTTTCCTAAGTTTCAAACAGCACAGGTGCAATGAGGACCTCTGCTGCAGCAAGCATTTTGCTGCTACTGCGGCTGCTTATGCTGGCGCCAAACTCGCAGGGCAGCGGCGGCGGCGGCTCGGGAACAGACGGAGACGGCTACAGCTACTACGCCGACAACATCGCCTACCTGAACAACCTGTGCTATCACCGCAATGGCCGGGCCAAGTTCTGCCAGCCCCAGTTTGAGAACCTGGCCGTCAACAAGCGTGTGGAGGCCAGCAGCACCTGCGGAGCCACCCCGGTCAGAATCTGCCGCCGGGAGGGCCTGCGGCACAGCTGCGAAGTCTGCGACTCGTCAAGACCGAAGCTCAGCCACCCGGCCAGTCACCTGACCGACTATCACCTGCACGGCAGCTGCTGGGTGTCCGAGCCGCTGCGGCCGAACCTCACATCCGTGAACTTGACCATCAGCTTCCACAAGAAGCACACGGTTTACTACATGAGCATCACCGGCTGCGGTGTGCAGCTGCCCGACGCTATTGAGGTGTTCAAATCTGCCGACTACGGAGCTACCTGGCAGTTGTGGCACCTGTTCTCAAACAACTGCACCAGAGACTACGGCAAGCGCGGCTACTCGTACCAGTTTCGCGAGATCATCCAGGCCAAGGAGGTCATCTGCAGCGACATCAACCTCATCACCAACATCAACGACCTTGGCGACAACCAGCTGCAGCAGCCGGTGCTCAGCTTCAGCACCAACTTCAACCGGTACTCAACTAACGGCAACTACGAGAAAGACCCCGTCATCATCGACTGGATGCTGGCCACCGACATGCGGTTGGTGCTGCGGCGGCATCCGTTCAAGAACGGCTCCGTCTTGGCCCAGCCGTTCGCCTTCTCCAACCTGGACATCGGCGGCAGGTGCTTCTGCAACGGGCACGCCAGCAGGTGCGTCTCTAAGCCTGGCGGCGACGGCGGCCAGGTGTGCGAGTGCGCGCACGGCACCGAAGGCGACGACTGCGAAAGGTGCAAACAGTTCTGGGTGGACCTGCCGTGGCGCAGGGGCACCCTGTCTGATCCGTCTGAGTGCAAGCGTGAGTAGCAGATATTTTGTCCAGGTATTTCCACTACTCGTCAATTATTGTGTTAGGTCGGTCTTCTGATAACTGGTCAGGTAAATGTGTCAAGGAAATTGTGTCAGGTCTCGCACTGGCGTCGCACCTGATCAAAGCTGAGCCGATGGGCAGGCAGTCGCTAACATTTCTAAACCGCTTCCAGTGCGCAACTTCACTGACTGCTGTTTGTCTAACTGGACTTGAAGTGAAAATCTCTGGGCTTTCGCTTAGCATAACCGCATGCTTTTTGCTGCGATTTATCTAACCTTGCTAATTCAATTATGCTCGTATGCATGACACCTCACGGCCTGGGAGCCCTGATCACAGCTGAGAACAAGCAAGTAGACATAGGCCTATAGGTTAACAGAACTCAAAGAAAGTCTCAAGCTCTCACACAATGCCCTGTGCTCGGTCACGCAAGATGCGCTTTTTTGATTCGCCGTCCACCGCCTCACCTGAGCTGGGGCAGTCGGGATGGACGGGAGTTTCTTCTTCAACGGATTTCTTTCTTAACGACAATTCGAACGTGACTTTCGTTCCAAATTCCTCAAGTTCACATGGAGGAGCTCTGCGGGTCAGTGAGCACTGGAGAGCTCAATTCCCGAGCAATTCGAGTATCTTTTTCTTCGACTTGACAAATAAGAGATTTGTAGTCGAAAACCTCCAGGGAATTGGTCGTTTACTGAGAGACACACGAAGAAAACAAACTACCGCAGGGCGCACAACCGCCGTGATTCGTCAAACGCATGCTTTGAAGATTAGTTCTCGCGTGGGCGGGAATCGAACCCAAGGTTACTTTTGGGTACTTTGGGGTAGAGGTGCGCGCAGGTACAGGCGTGTACAGGTAGAAGCGCGCACAGAGACGTGCACAGGTAGAAGCGTGCAGAGGTAGAGACGTGCACAGGTAGAAGCGTGCACGGGTAGAAGCGTGCAGAGGTAGAGACGTGCACAGGTAGAGGCACGCACAGGTTGAGGCACGCACAGGTAGAGGCACGCACAGGTAGAGGCGCACACAGGTAGAGGCGTGCACAGGTAGAGGCGCACACAGGTAGAGGCGTGCACAGGTAGAGGCGCACACAGGTAGAAGCGTGCACAGGTAGAGACGTGCACAGGTAGAAGCGTGCAGAGGTAGAGACGTGCACAGTTAGAGAAGCGCACAGGTAGAGGCGCACACAGGTAGAGGTGGGGCACTATTTTGGCGCGAGAACTTACCGCTCCCGAGACACTCACTCTGCCTCTTGGATAATTTGTGTGCCGCTAAACGTATATTACTAACAGAAGACACCATTATAACCTGCTCGCTTTGCTTAACAACCGCATGCAGTCTAACACTAAACCGAATGCTTCCGTACCTAACCGCCCATCCCTCTGCGCTAGCCTGCAACTGCAACCTGCACAGCCAGCGCTGCAGCTTTGATCAGGCGCTGTACACCAAGGCGAGAGGCGGCGGCCGGTGCCAGCAGTGCGAGCACAACACCGCTGGAGCTCACTGTGACACCTGCTCACCTGGCTATTATCGAGACCTGACCAAAGACATGACCAGTCCAAAAGCTTGTCAAGGTAAATATTTCAAGCATAATTATTGGGACTATCAACCGAACCCGATTAACAGGTTGCGACTGTCACTCGCACACCGATCGGTGCTACTTCGATGCCGCGGTGTTCCAGAGCAGCGCCGCTTCTGGCGGCAGCGGCAGCGGGGGCGTCTGCCTGGGCTGCCGGCACAACACCGCGGGCAGGCAGTGCAGCGACTGTCGGCCCGGATTTCATAGAAATCGCAATGTGCCGCCCGACAGCGCCAGGGCCTGCACTCGTGAGTTGGAGACGGAAATCTAGCAGTCAGGCGCCAAGTCTAGCAGTCAGGCGCCAAGTCTAGGAGTCAAGCGCCAAGTCTAGCAGTCAGGCGCCAAGTCTAGCAGTCAGGCGCCAAGTCTAGCAGTCAGGCGCCAAGTCTAATAATCAGGCGCCAAGTCTAGCACTCAGGCGCCAAGTCTAGGAATCAGGCGCCAAATCTAATAATCAGGCGCCAAGTCTAATCTATTAATCAGGCGCCAAATCTATAAATCAGGCGCCAAAGCTATTGATCAGGCGCCAAGTCTTGGAATCAAGCACCAAGTCTAATAATCAGGCGCCAAGTCTAGCAGTCAGGCACCAAATCTAATAATCAGGCGCCAAGTCTAATCTATAAATCAGGCGCCAAATCTATAAATCAGGCGCCAAAGCTATTGATCAGGCGCCAAGTCTAGCAGTCAGGCACCAGTCTAATAATCAGGCGCCAAGTCTAGCAGTCAGGCCCAAGTCTAGGAATCAGGCGCCAAATCTAATAATCAGGCGCCAAGTCTAATCTATTAATCAGGCGCCAAATCTATAAATCAGGCGCCAAAGCTATTGATCAGGCGCCAAGTCTTGGAATCAGGCACCAAGTCTAATAATCAGGCGCCAAGTCTAATAATCAGGCGCCAAGTCTAGGAGTCAGGCGCCAAGTCTAATAATCAGGCGCCAAGTCTAATAAACAGGCGCCAAGTCTAATCTATTAATCAGGCGCCAAATCTATAAATCAGGCGCCAAAGCTAATAATCAGGCGCCAAGTCTAATCTATTAATCAGGCGCCAAATCTATAAATCAGGCGCCAAAGCTATTGATCAGGCGCCAAGTCTAGTAATCAGGCACCAAGTCTAGTAATCAGGCGCCAAATCTAGTAATCAGGCGCCAAGTCTAGTAATCAGGCGCCAAGTCTAATAATCAGGCGCCAAGTCTAATAATCAGGCGCCAAGTCTAGGAGTCGGGTTTTAAAAATGATTTAATATGGTTTAAGTTTTAGCTATCCCAGTCTACAGTCCAGTATCTATCTCTAGGAGTCCTTGAACAATAGCAGCTCTCAAATCGAACGGCATAGAGAATTTGGATTGCGCAATGGGGACTCGCGCCAGAGAAAGGCGTTAATACTCCATTGTGTACAGATAAGATAAGATAAGGTAGTTAGAGAGAAGGCACAAAAGATGAAAGGCGGCGCATTGGAAATTATATTATTACGACTGCATTCTATTCTAATTGAAATCTCCAGTTAGACCTAACCAAACAGTTTTTATAGCAATTAAACCTCTGATTCACAAATTCTTGTTTATTTATTGTTCAATTTACGACGTCGCCGGTTGGATCGATAATTGGATAATTAATGTTATAACACCTGAACTCAAAATTATTATAATTTTCCAAGTCTGCAACTGCCACCCGTTGGGCTCGAGGAGCAATATCTGCGACGGCAGCAGCGGCCACTGCACCTGCAAGGATGGAGTTAGCGGAGACAAGTGCGACAGGTGCATGGCCGGCTACGAGCAGACTAATGACCCAGCAGTGCCTTGCAGGCGGATCGGTGAGGCTGGGGAGAGGGAGGCAGCAAGGTAGAGGGATAGTGAGAGGGAGAGTGGTAAAGAGAGAGGGGGAGAGAGAAAGACAGAGACACATAGACACAGAGACACAGACACAGAGACACAGAGACACAGACACAGAGACACAGAGACACAGAGACACAGACACAGAGACACAGACACAGAGACACAGAGACACAGAGACACAGAGACACAGAGACACAGAGACACAGAGACACAGAGACAGACACAGAGACACAGACAGACACAGAGACACAGACAGACACAGAGACACAGAGACACAGAGACACAGAGACACAGAGACACAGAGACACAGAGACACAGAGACACAGAGACACAGAGACACAGAGACACAGAGACGCAGAGACACATAGACAGAGACACAGAGACAGACACAGAGACACAGAGACACAGAGACACAGAGACACAGCGACACAGAGACAGACACAGAGACAAGAGACACAGAGACAGACACAGAGACACAGAGACACAGAGACACAGAGACACAGAGACACAGAGACACAGAGACACAGAGACAGACACAGAGACACAGAGACACAGAGACACAGAGACACAGAGACACAGAGACACAGAGACACAGAGACACAGAGACACAGAGACACAGAGACACAGAGACACAGAGACACAGAGACACAGAGACACATAGACAGAGACACAGAGACAGACACAGAGACACAGAGACACAGAGACACAGAGACACAGAGACACAGAGACACAGAGACACAGAGACACAGACAGACACAGAGACACAGAGACACAGAGACACAGAGACAGACACAGAGACACAGCGACACAGAGACACAGAGACACAGAGACACAGAGACACAGAGACAGACACAGAGACACAGCGACACAGAGACACAGAGACACAGAGACACAGAGACACAGAGACACAGAGACACAGAGACACAGAGACACAGAGACAGACACAGAGACACAGACAGACACAGAGACACAGAGACACAGAGACACAGAGACACAGAGACACAGAGACACAGAGACACAGAGACACAGAGACACAGAGACACAGAGACAGACAGAGACACAGACAGACACAGAGACACAGAGACACAGAGACACAGAGACAGACACAGAGAGAGGTTACTGCGTATCAGTTTAGTCAAATTAATTGGCGTCCTTCATCAGAAGATTTCAAGGAAGAGATAGGTGATGGAAGAGGGAGTGAGAGAGAGAGAGAGAGGGAGAGAAGGTAGGGACTCCAATCTCCCTGACTGCAATCACTCTGACTAGAATATGAGCGTAGCTCCACCAGATACTCCACCAGAATCTCATGCAATTGCAAGAAAACGTTTTTCAAATGGATTTTTCAATCAATACCTTTAAGGTGAGGCCTGGAGGCCGCAGCCGCCGCCACCACCGCCGCAGCCACAACCGCAGCCGCAGCCGCAACGGCCGCAGCCACCGGCGCGCCAGCCGTCAAGACCATCAAGCTCGTCTGGATCTCGAGGCGACAGGCGCGGCAAACCAGGTGAATTCTCAAGTCACCTTGTGACCAGTGGTAGTTGGGGATTAAATTCAGTTTGGTTTAACTTCAATTTTTCTCATTATCCTTACCTTCCTCTGACCCTCTCCTCTCAGACACTCTCTCACTAACCCTCTCCTCTCTCACTAACCCTCTCCTCTCTCACTGTCACTCTCCTCTCTCACTGTCACTCTCCTCTCTCATTGTCACTCTCCTCTCTCACTGTCACTCTCCTCTCTCACTGTCACTCTCCTCTCTCACTGTCACTCTCCTCTCTCACTGTCACTCTCCTCTCTCACTGTCACTCTCCTCTCTCACTGTCACTCTCCTCTCTCACTGTCACTCTCCTCTCTCACTGTGACACTCTCCTCTCTCACTAACACTCTCCTCTCTCACTAACACTCTCCTCTCTCACTAACACTCTCCTCTCTCACTGTCACTCTCCTCTCTCACTAACACTCTCCTCTCTCACTGTCACTCTCCTCTCTCACTAACACTCTCCTCTCTCACTAACACTCTCCTCTCTCACTGTCACTCTCCTCTCTCACTGTCACTCTCCTCTCTCACTGTCACTCTCCTCTCTCACTGTCACTCTCCTCTCTTACTGTCACTCTCCTCTCTCACTGTCACTCTCCTCTCTCACTGTCACTCTCCTCTCTCACTGTCACTCTCCTCTCTTACTGTCACTCTCCTCTCTTACTGTCACTCTCCTCTCTTACTGTCACTCACCTCTCCCTCTGACACTCTCCTCTCCCTCTGACACTCTCTCCTCTCCATTATCTTTCTTGGAACCCTTCATCCCATCGACAACTGTCCCTGTAGTTCCAAATCTCCCTGGCAACTAATTGCCACCGCACCTTTCGCCCTCAAAGAGGTGAAAAAAAAACAAAGTTAATCACTCGTTCTTCATCTTAAATTTCTTACTCATCGTTAACTATGAAAATAGTGGCACAATGAATATCAACAAAGACCAGGGCATACAGCGTCCCAATAATGGCGATGGCGACACTTCATCAGAACTCTAAAAAGCTCACTTGACTGAAGTGGCCGCCTCTTTTTACTCGCACACGATTTTTGCCGGGCGACAAAGACTTTTCCTGTATTTCTGATTTTCAAGTGCTCGCCTGCTGAAAACTTGGAAGAGAAACACTCCAGCAGTCCCCGGGATCAGAGGCAATTTATAGGGCCTATTATTATTATTAAGGGGCAGTTGTCCGGGCACCATACAGAGACGACAAGATTATGCAAGATCCCACCATCCATTCTCATTCAATCCCTGGCAGCTCTCAAGTGCCCGCGACCGTGGTTTTGACCGCGGCTGGGCATCCCCAAAAGACTTGACACTTTTCATTCAAAAATCTTTCTCGATCCCCCACAACTTCTTGGCCACAGCGCGGAGCCCGCGTCAGTTTTTTTGAAAGAGAGGCCTGCCTCCTGCCTACGCACCAATCCCCCAGGTGTGCCGTGCATGGCGAAAAGTTGTCGACATTGAAGAACGATTTCAATCCCTCTAATATATTTAATGAGTAGCGCCTGATAATGGGCAGCTGATATAACCAGGCCTGACATTGCCGGCCACGTCAACTCGGGATGAAGAGAAATCTCTTCACACCTTTCCACCCGCGCCACCATCGTTTAAGGCAGGTTTTACACGCAGCTCTGAAGGGGCCTTAGCTGTCTGTCTGCCTCTCTCTCGCCTTTCTCTCCCCTACCCTAGGCAGGGCTAGGCTCTCCGGCTCTCTCGGGGTTGTAAAAAAGGAATTCCAGGCATGACAACACAGCGAGCGCGAGAGTCAAGGCGGTCGACAGCAGCCCATCTGGCACAGTTCGATTGTAGACGGGAAAAGTTGAAGTTTTTAAGGCCTGGTCAGCATATGTCGCCAATACTCGGAGAGAGATGGGAGAGGCAACAGAAGTAAAACAGCATCGCACAGTTGTCGGTCTCGCCCAGCGGCAGCTGAAGTGCCCAAAAAGCATTACCGTTTGCTTCCATTAAAAGCCTGCCCCCCCCAGCCTCTTCTTAACAAATTGGTGCGGCTGAAGCCCAGAAAGCTTTTTTTCGCACCCGGGTGCCGCGTCGTAGCATTTCCGAAATTCCCCGAATATTCCGTATCGTTCGGGAACCGATTTCTCCACTCGCCGCATTAAAAGCGCCACAATTCTTTGTTTTGCAGGTCGAACCAAATCGAAGGACAGGAAGTGCCCGAAAAGGTGCAAATCGAATGACTCAAGCCTCACTCAGGTGGACTATTGTCTGCGACCGTGGGGTGAGTATGGGAGAGCTGGCAAATATTGATGGGAATCAACTAAAGAGTGGAATATAGATGGGATGATGGAAACAGAACAGGGACAACAGGAAACAGAACAGGGAAAACAGGAAACAGAACAGGGACACCAGGAAACAGAACAGGGAAAACAGGAAACAGAACAGGGAAAACAGGAAACAGAACAGGGAAAACAGGAAACAGAATAGGGAAAACAGGAAATAGAATAGGGACAACAGGAAACAGAACAGGGAAAACAGGAAAAAGAACAGGGAAAACAGGAAACAGAACAGGGAAAACAGGAAACAGAACAGGGAAAACAGGAAACAGAACAGGGAAAACAGGAAACAGAACAGGGAAAACAGGAAACAGAATAGGGAAAACAGGAAATAGAATAGGGACAACAGGAAACAGAACAGGGAAAACAGGAAATAGAACAGGGAAAACAGGAAACAGAACAGGGAAAACAGGAAACAGAACAGGGAAAACAGAAAATGGAACAGGGAAAACAGGAAACAGAACAGGGACAACAGGAAACAGAACAGGGACAACAGGAAACTTAACTTGTTCATCCATCAAATTCAGAGATTTGAGAGCTTAAATACCACAACGCGGAATTTCTGGGAGAGAAAAATGATTAGGAAAATATTTTTTTTTCCAGCCTGGTATGAAGGTTTAGACAGAATCACCAAGGCATCGAACATTCTGGTGCAGAAATTTAGTTGGATCGATAATTTCTTGCCTTACTCAGCAGCCGTTGTTTCTCGTCACGAGTTTAGCAATTTTGGAATCGAGCGATTGGAGAGAGAGCTTGGGGGAGAAATGTCCTCGAAAGTGCAGATGAACATGGCTCAGTCCACTGCAATTAGAGGGGAACGCGTCATACTCAATGTTTCTTGGAAATCTTTTGAAGGCTCATTTTTCCATTTTTTTCGAATCCGTACCAACATTTCTATCGCAAATCTGAGACTGTGTGATATGGCGCCAAATCTATGATTGATTGATATGGCGCCAAATCTGGGACCGTTTGATATGGCACCAAATCTGAGACTGTTTGATATGATGCCAAAACTATGATTGATTGATATGGCGCCAAATCTGGGACTGTTTGATATGGCGCCAAATCTGGGACTGTTTGATCTGGCGCCAAATCTGGGACTTTTTGAAATCTGGGACTGTTTGATATGGCGCCAAATCTGGGACTGTTTGATATGGCACCAAAACTCTAAGATAGCTCCAAATTAAGACCCAGTTGCGGCATAAAATATGCAGAGGCATTAACGGCAAGCAGGTCCAGAGGTGTTAAACTCGCACACACACGCGCACATATGCACACAATAGCCTACTGATAAATCTAAAAGGCAAATAACAGCAACCGCTTGGAGAGAAGAAGCTGAAAATCGGGAGAATTGTCTGAAGATCACGCGCCTCACCGGGTCGAGTGGCTGTGAAAAATTCAGTGGTTACAGAATTGCGGCTCCGTCAATCATACAGACAGGTTATTAATAGAATACTCAATTGACTGCTCAAGCAGTCTGGCTGTGTTATCATTTCTTTGGGCTACTCATCCAACCCCCGCAGCCCGGGGTGGTCAAGAATCGGTGTGGTCGTCTTTTGCTATTGTATAAAAATAAATAACTACGAAATTTAGCGCCAGGTGTGGCCACTGACACGGCACAGTCTTTGCTTAAGCGCACCATTGCTTGTGAGAAGCTGAGGGAGACAAGACTTCAGTGACACTTGTACAAGACTTTAGTTTTGTACAAGATTTCAGTGATGCTGTACAAGATTTCAGTGATGCTGTACAAGACATTAGTGACACTTTAGGGACACTTGTACAAGACTTTAGGGACACTTGTAAAAGACTTTAGTGACACTTGTACGAGACTTTAGTGATACTTGTACAATACTTTAGTGACACTTGCACAAGACTTAGGTGACACTTGTAGAAGACCTTAATGATAGGTCATACTTGTACAAGATTTCAGTGATACTGTACAAGACTCTATAGTGACGCTAAAACTCGAGAGCAGGAGTATACCAGACCAAAAGTCTAGTACAAGAACTTCACTGACGCCATGACCCCAACTCCCTCCACTGTCACCTTCGTAGCCATCCGAGCGCAGGTGTTGAGCATCCGTCGCCAGCGCCGCTGGATGCAGGTGTCCGCCAGAATCTTCCCGTACAGATGTCCCACTCGCAGCTGCCTGACCAGCCCGTCGGCCACCTTCTGGATCAAACGTCGACATTGGCGCTGCCGCTGTCCCAGGCTGCGCCGCGGCGCCACCTACTTGGTGATGACGCGCGACAAGCACCACCGGAAGCACCCGGACGACCTCGTGCTGGACAAACGATCCATTGTGCTCCGCTGGCAAGACAGCCAGCTCAACCAGCTCAGACAGTTTGAACGCTTCGTCGGGTACGACTACACCGCCGATGGCTGCGTCGACTGCGACTGCATCCGTCGGCGGCATCGGCAGCAGCGGCGACGGCGGCGCCAGCGCAGGCGGGGCAGCTCGGGCGGCAGGAAGGCCTCCTCCCGGATGCGGAAGCGGGACTCCAGATCCGCCGCCGCTGCCGCCGCCGCCGCCGCTGCCGGAGCCGCCGACGGAGCTGCCGCTTCTGCCGCTGTTTCGACGGCAAAGCCACCGAGGCAGACCTACCTTTACGGCGGCACAACGGACTGAACACCGAGGTCGGTCTGGTCTGAGAAAAGTCGAAAACTAGAAAAAGATTGGCTTATATTTTGCGAGACGCGCGAGGCGAACTTACTGGCTGCAGCTTTTGCCTCATTTTTTCAAATTTGTGTTTCCTTTTTTACGTTTTTTTGTTTTGTCAGTTTTTTCTTCTGCTGTCTCCTTGTGTTGTCATCGGTAGTTCTGAATCGCTTAGGCTCTATATCTGGCGCTTAGTGTCTAAAAAGTGGCGCTTAGTAGCTCAAAAGTGGCGCTTAGTGGCTCAAAAGTGGCGCTTAGTGGCTCAAAAGTGGCACTTAGTGACTCAAAGGTGGCACTTAGTGGCTCAAAGGTGGCACTTAGTAGCTCAAAAGTGGCACTTAGTGACTCAAAAGTGGCACTTAGTAGCTCAAAAGTGGCACCTAGTGGCTCAAAAGTGGCACTTAGTGGCTCAAAAGTGGCGCTTATAGTGGCTCAAAAGTGGCACTTAGTGGCTTAAAAGTGGCGCTTATAGTGGCTCAAAAGTGGCGTTAGTGGCTCAAAAGTGGCGCTTATAGTGGCTCAAAAGTGGCACTTAGTGGCTTAAAAGTGGCGCTTATAGTGGCTCAAAAGTGGCGTTAGTGGCTCAAAAGTGGCGCTTATAGTGGCTCAAAAGTGGCACTTAGTGGCTCAAAAGTGGCACTTAGTGGCTCAAAAGTGGCGCTTAGTCAGGTTAAACGAGATCAAAACTGGCATCACGTGAGTCAAATATGGCAAAGTCAAAAGCCCCCTCCCCTCAGCTTCCTGTCATATTCGTGCGTCTTAACTTGTTTCTGCTTTGAATCCAGTGGACTCATCTTCAACTTTAATATTTTCTTGTTTTGCTGTCAGACCAACCGAAGGCGGTTACAACTTACCTCATTGCACTTGCTGTCTGCCTGTTGTTTCTGACTCTGTAATCATTTGAAATCATTTTTCTATTCAGTGTTATAATGCTGACTGGGTTTTTATTGTTTTTCATTTAATTTTGCGCTTTTTTGTTTAACTGCTCTTTGCAAAAGAAATTAGTATTCGAACTAGCTGACCCCATCAGACCCCTGTAAATAGCTTTGGTTGCGATGGCAACTGTATTGCAAAAATAATTTAACATTTTAAACCCCAGCTCTTGTCTATAACAAAATAGTTCACTTTTGTGTTGATATTAATTACTAACTAATGTGTTACAATACTTATATACATACGGTACTAATTTTGGTAGTAACGAAGCCTACAAAGTCATCAATATAGTATAATTGTAACTTTATTTTAACACGTTCGATCCACTTTAAGCACACTTATTCTACTTACTTAGATGTTGGCGTTTAGCTACTGTTATTAGTAGTGCATATTGGCTTCTTATAAACGAAAACTTATCAAATTAATGGTAATCGAAAATTATTGAATGTGCTGTTCTTGCAAAAATAAATTTTGGTTAATTAAATAAATTGCTTCTTAGTAGTCGCGGCCCTCAGTTAACTGGAATTTGGCATTGTGCCAGACTTTACTGATAACATATACCGAAATGCTGATGCATGCCAAAGAGAGATACAGCTGAGAAAGAAAGGAAGAAGGGAGACCGAAGGGAGGGTGAAGTGAGGGCGAAGAGAGAGCATAGAAGTATAGAGAGGGAGAAAAGAAGGTATAGAGAAGGCGAAGAGAGGGTGTGAAGGGAGGGTGAAGAGAGGGTGTGAAGGGAGGGTGAAGAGAGGGTATAGAGAGGGCGAAGAGGGGGTGAAGGGATTACGAAGAGAGGGTGAAGGGATTACAAAGAGAGGGTGAAGGGATTACAAAGAGATGGTGAAGGGATTACAAAGAGAGGGGGTGAAGGGAGGGTGAAGAGAGGGTATAGAGAGGGCGAAGAGGGGGTGAAGGGATTACGAAGAGAGGGTGAAGGGATTACAAAGAGAGGGTGAAGGGATTACAAAGAGATGGTGAAGGGATTACAAAGAGAGGGTGAAGGGATTACAAAGAGAGGGTGAAGGGATTACAAAGAGAGGGTGAAGGGATTACAAAGAGAGGGTGACGGGAGTACGAAGAAAGGGGGAATGGTGGGCGAAGGGAGGGCGAAGGGAGGGCGAAGAGAGGGCCAAGGGAGGGCCAAGGGAGGGCGAAGGGCGGGCGAAGGGAGGGCGAAGGGCAGGCGAAGGGAGGGCGAAGGGAGGGCGAAGGGAGGGCGAAGGGAGGGCGAAGGGAGGGCGAAGGGAAAAGGAGAGGGTTCATAAGCTCCTCTTAACATCTGAAAGTTTACAAGTGGAGTCTTAGTTAATTCTGCTCCCATCATGAACCTCGCGAAGTGTTCCAGCCAAATGCAGACAGTAACAAGGGCAGACTGCAAGACTAGAAGAGCAGAATAGCAGAATAAGAAGCTTTCTGATTACTGTTTACCTGCCAGTGTGAGCACGTGACCCTACAGCTCAAGGCTGGCCAGGTGTGTAGATGCGCCGGAAATTCCATCTCGAACCAGCCGACCTCAAAAGTGCGCACGGCTGCTCAAACACACACGCAAACACACCCCCTGACACACCTCACACTCCCATGAACCTCGAGAGGATCGAGATTTACGTCAGGCAAATTAGGAGAGTATAGACATCCGCAGGCTTTTGCAATTTCCTGGAGGCTGCTGCTGCTTCTGCGGTTCGGGAAAATTCCTTTCATCCGTGTTTCTGCGTTAATCAAAATTCCCAGTTGGAGAAGCCTAAGCCTTAGTTATTTTATGGGAAACACTGCAGGATCCACTTTGCAAAGTCCTCTAATGGACTTGCTTGTCTTTATAGAGCTGCTTTGGAACTGCAAAAGGAACTCTCGGGTGATTGGCGGCGCTTTCTTGGCTTCCTGTTTTGTACTTCATCTGCGCAGCGTTGTGGACTGGGAAAAATCTGTTCACAAAGGCTAGAGAGAGAGAGGGGGGCGCATATCTATTTTTTTACAATATTTGACACCACAAATAAACTTGACGACTGTGACCTGACCTGAGCCCAAGAGAAGAAACGACGAGAAATTAAATTTAAAATAACGATGTACGTGCACATTCATTAGATGTCAGCGAAGCTGATGGACACCGAAGGTACCATCCATGCATTCGTGTCTTCACGCATGCAAGCCGCCGTAGCATATCAGAACGGCAAAACGATGGCTGCACCACCATCTGGGACACTGGCGTCCTCAGGCAGCGGTGTGAGGATTCTGCGACGCTATCAAGTACGAGTAAAATGTACTTGCGACTTCAGCAAGCCCGATCCCAGTCTGGCACAGGAAGCAGATGCGCACTCTGCATCAAAATCCTCCCTCAGACTTGTGCTGCTCTCCTCAGTCCAGCAGCAACTCTTTTTGTCGAGGCTCCGCTTCGTGTTTGTAGGTATTCATCGTACATTAGGACCACAAAAGATGTACATCACCTGACTGACTGGCGCCTCGCTTATCCAGCCTCATATTTTAGACCCGTAGCCTCGGGAGTCGAGAATATTCTGCACTGCACTCACTTTAGGGGAGGGGCTAAATCATTAAAATACCCTTAAAAATATCCACGCAATAAATCACCCGAGCTCAAGTTGCATTCAGTTTGTGCCAGACACGTGCATTTAAAATGCGCTCTTGCACCAGGGTCAAGCAGGGGAAATGCGCGCTTGTCCAGAGGGAGAGAGAGAGAGAGGGAGAGGGAGGGAGAGGGAGAGGGAGAGAGAGCGAGAGGGAGAGAGAGGGAGAGAAGGAGAGAAGGAGAGAGGGAGAGAGGGAGAGAGGAGAGGGAGAGAGAGGGAGAGAGAGCGAGAGAGGGAGAGAGGGAGAGAGAGAGGGAGAGAAGGAAAGAAGGAGAGAGGGAGAGGGAGAGAGGGAGAGAGGGAGAGAGGGAGAGAGGGAGAGAGAGGGGGAGAGAGAGGAAGCGAGGGAGAGAGGGAGAGAGGGAGAGAGAGGGGGAGAGAGAGGGAGAGAGGGAGAGTGGGAAGGCCTGTGAAATGGGGAGACAGGGCAAAACCGAAAGCAAGAGCCACTGCCACTGCCGTATTTACCGTCAAGATGCTTGAGCTCCCCAATTCGCTGAAGAGTTTTGCCGCAGTATATCGCAATCTGCAGCTAAATGATTCAAATTCACAAACAGTTTATACTCGTATTTAATGACGGATTTCCACAAGTGTTTTACAGGTAGCTACGAGTATATACTCGTGTGTCTCTATTGATCTCAGTAAAATTGACTCTTTCGTTGCCAAGCTGCATGCTCAAACGCTCGAGTCGACGAAGCATTTCAGCGCCTGAGCTTCGTCTGGTGGCATGAGCTGCCCATTTCTTGGAATTTGCTGCTCCTGCTGCTTCTGCTGCGGCTCCAGAAGCTGCTGCTGCTGCTGTTGGTTCTCAATTCGTCTCATCTGCTGAGCCGAGCTTTCCGCCTCGTTGCCATAGCAACCAGCCAAACAGCTGGGCAGCATCTGCACCAGACATGTCTTGAACCTGTTGTTACTGGCAACGTAGATGAAGAAGTTGCAGCTTCCGTCCAGTGAGCCAACGGCATTGGAGACCAGCGTCAGGGCGATGTACACACCTGGGGTCAGGTGGGTCAGGGTGATGTACACACCTGGGGTCAGGTTGGTCAGGGCGATGTACACACCTGGGGTCAGGTTGGTCAGGTTGATGTACACACCTGGGGTCAGGTTAGTCAGGGCTATGTACACACCTGGGGTCAGTTTGGTCAGGGCCATGTACACACCTGGGGTCAGTTTGGTCAGGGCTATGTACACACCTGGGGTCAGTTTGGTCAGGGCTATGTACACACCTGGGGTCAGTTTGGTCAGGGCCATGTACACACCTGGGGTCAGTTTGGTCAGGGCCATGTACACACCTGGGGTCAGTTTGGTCAGGGCTATGTACACACCTGGGGTCAGTTTGGTCAGGGCTATGTACACACCTGGGGTCAAGTGGGTCAGAGTGATGTACACACCTGGGGTCAGGTTGGTCAGGGCGATGACGCCCCAGGCCAGCTGCGGCAGCTGGCAGGCGATGTACAAGTTGGTGAGCATGAGCACAGTTCTGGTAGCCTGTCCGCTTCTCTGCTCGGCGCACCGTCTGGCCCGGTGTCCCTGGCCGTGCTGGCTGCGCAGCTCCCGGCCGGACCGGCGCACCCGCAGCACCGTCAGCCAGTTGCACACGCAGGCGGCCAGCACGGGGCCGCCGATCTGCAGGCCGAAGTTCACCAAGCCGGTGTACATCCTGGTCAGCTTGGTGGTGGCGATCTCAGCGTAGTGCAGGCCGTCTGGACAGGCGGCCAGCCGGAGGTTGACCTCCATGAAGCGCGGGGTGCCGAGCGTCAGGGCGAGGATGCAGAGGCCGATTGTCACGCATTTGAGGTGGCGTCGGAGCGGCAGAGAGCGGCTTCTGTGGTTTGTAGAAGTTTCAGGTGCTTTCTTTAGGGCCGCGCACGAAATCGAACCATGGGGGTCGTGGCGCTACCCCTAGTAGTAAGAGTGACTCAGGTGGGACTCAGGTGTATCATAGCTGACGCATTAAATGGCACTTTATCTCGAACAGCGAGATTGAATTATTCAATGTACCATGCAAGGTGACATTGGATTTTGACATTTCTTTACCGTCTAATCATCTCCTTTCAGGCTAAGTGCTGCAGTGGCGACAGAGCGCTTTTGCGGGCCTTTCAGCTGATTAAAGAAGCCGGATCCAATTAGCTAAATAACAGCCCACAGCTCTGCTACAAAATGACAGGGCGACACAGAATCGGTTCTTGGGTTTTTAATCTTCAAATTGCAACCCTGGATCATATTATCTAGCCTTAAATCATGTGTTTGATTTCTGCGAAGCAGCTTGCTTGCCGATGGGGTGGTGGGTCAGTTATTGCGCACAAGTGGTGAAGCAGCTTGCCGATTGGGGTGGTGGGTCAGTCAGTGCGCACTACTAACTAACTAAATAAGTAATACGGCGCCTCAGCCATTGAACAGGCTCTTACGCCACAAGACTGACCCAAACAGGGCTGGTGGTGGGTCAGTCAGTGCGCACAAGTGAAGCGGCTCGCTTATCAATTGGGGTGTTGGGGTGGTGGGTCAGTCAGTGTGCACAAGTAAAGCGGCTCGCTTATCAATTGGGATGTTGGGGTGGTGGGTCAGTCAGTGCGCACAAGCGAAGCGGCTCGCTTATCGATTGGGGTGGTGGGTCAGGCCATAATTAAAGTCCAAAATTTAACTGAGTGCGGGCTGGCAGCTATCGCCTATTATTTAATGTCATTAATTAATGAATTGAATGAAGGTGCAAACCTTAGGGGAGCGTAGATCTTGATGACTCTGGACAGAGCGATGAGCAGCATCAGCCAGTTGTGCGCCATCACCAGCGAGACTCTCAGCGCCCAAGCTGGCGGGTGCAGGTAGGCCAATGCCAGGTAGAACTCCCTAGAATGGCCGCCGCTCACCTGGAGCGTATGGCAGGCATTGTCTAGAAGGTTCAGCAGTACATAGAGCGTGTCCGGCACGGCCAGGTAGCGAAGTAACCTGGCCAGCTCAGACTGAGCTCCCGCTCGAGTCAGCACCGCATAGGACAGGCTGTTGAGCAGTATTCCAGCGCCTGTGAGCAGCATCTGCGCCAGGTTCAGTAAGACTACCAGAGCCAGTAGTGGCCCGCTGCTCTGGTACCTGTAGTCCGCCTCGGTGCAGTTGACGATTTCCACGAATCTGTAGTACACGGCCGGGGCCGGAGTCCTGCCTGGGGCGAGCATGTCAGTCAGTAAAAGAGCCTCTCACACGGGAATCTGCAAGAGAATTCTATTACCTGCTACTCCCCTTCGGCCTGCCCGCTCACCTGGCTTTAGTAGCCATGCTCGGCTGAGTCAGCAAGCCGGTTCGCTTTGCCGCGATTGGCCCAGCCAATATGGAAATTTTCCAAGGTAAAATTCCAATTATGCTAGTTAGCCGGCTGGAGCATGTGATGCCAAGACTGACTTGGAATTTTGCTATTGAATTATCGCGTGAGCTTCTGTGCGCAACCCGTAACAATACCTTATAACAGGTAGGTGATACACCTGTCTAGCAGGTGACGCCATCCTGTCTAACAGGTGGCACACCTATCTAACAGGTGACGCCATCCTATCTAACAGGTGACGCCATCCTGTCTAACAGGTGACGCCATCCTATCTAACAGGTGACACAATCCTGTCTTACAGGTGGCACCATCCCGTCTAACAGGTGGGCACTATTCGGTCCAACAGGTGTCACCATTATGTCTAGCAGGTGACACAATCACCAGGTGACACCATCCTGTCTAACAGGTGACACTATATTGTCTAACACCTATATAATTGGCAACCGGTTACTATATGCACCTACATGCATGCACATTTGGATGCAGCAGATGTATATTCAAGTAGATTTGTATCAAGTAAATTTTCAGTTACGATACGAGCTATTTAAACTATCGTAAGCTAATTCACACAAGAATTGTCACTCAACAGAGGCCGTCTTAAACAGGCGATTTGAAATACATAAACCATAATTTCTGAGAGGACTCACAAGAGTGCATGAAAGCAGTCCATAATATAAAAGCCTATACAATATCAAGCAAAAGATATTGTTATATCTTTATAATAAGTATCGTTAGTACCAAGCAAAAGGATAGCTTTGGTGCTGATGGCTCAATATTAATTAATTATCAAGACAGATCATTCCTTTTAGACGATTTTTCGTCCATCGAAACTTTCATGTGCATCGCCTATTACTCGCAATATCACTTTCAAGTAGCATTATTAGAACTTAAAATTCGGAAATAGTATTAAAAAATAAATGATCCCTACTACTTTGTAGGGATATGACCAATTGATGCAGCAATACCTGGATGACCCAATTGATGCAGCAATTCCTGGATGACCCAGTTGATGCAGCAATACCTGGATGAACCAATTGATGCAGCAATACCTGGATGAACCAATTGATGCAGCAATACCTGGATGACCCAATTGATGCAGCAATTCCTGGATGACCCAGTTGATGCAGCAATACCTGGATGACCCAATTGATGCAGCAATACCTGGATGAACCAATTGATGCAGCAATACCTGGATGACCCAATTGATGCAGCAATTCCTGGATGACCCAGTTGATGCAGCAATACCTGGATGACCCAATTGATGCAGCAATACCTGGATGAACCAATTGATGCAGCAATACCTGGATGACCCAGTTGATGCAGCAATACCTGGATGACCCAGTTGATGCAGCAATACCTGGATGAACCAATTGATGCAGCAATACCTGGATGACCCAGTTGATGCAGCAATACCTGGATGACCCAGTTGATGCAGCAATACCTGGATGAACCAATTGATGCAGCAATACCTGGATGACCCAATTGATGCAGCAATACCTGGATGACCCAATTGATGCAGCAATACCTGGATGAACCAATTGATGCAGCAATACCTGGATGAACCAATTGATGCAGCAATACCTGGATGACCCAATTGATGCAGCAATACCTGGATGACCCAGTTGATGCAGCAATACCTGGATGACCCAATTGATGCAGCAATACCTGGATGAACCAATTGATGCAGCAATACCTGGATGACCCAATTGATGCAGCAATTCCTGGATGACCCAGTTGATGCAGCAATACCTGGATGACCCAATTGATGCAGCAATACCTGGATGAACCAATTGATGCAGCAATACCTGGATGACCCAATTGATGCAGCAATTCCTGGATGACCCAGTTGATGCAGCAATACCTGGATGACCCAATTGATGCAGCAATACCTGGATGAACCAATTGATGCAGCAATACCTGGATGACCCAGTTGATGCAGCAATACCTGGATGACCCAGTTGATGCAGCAATACCTGGATGAACCAATTGATGCAGCAATACCTGGATGACCCAGTTGATGCAGCAATACCTGGATGACCCAGTTGATGCAGCAATACCTGGATGAACCAATTGATGCAGCAATACCTGGATGACCCAATTGATGCAGCAATACCTGGATGAACCAATTGATGCAGCAATACCTGGATGAACCAATTGATGCAGCAATACCTGGATGACCCAATTGATGCAGCAATACCTGGATGACCCAATTGATGCAGCAATACCTGGATGAACCAATTGATGCAGCAATACCTGGATGACCCTATTGATGCAGCAATACCTGGATGACCCAATTGATGCAGCAATACCTGGATGACCCAGTTGATTCAGCAATACCTGGATGACTTAATTGATGCAGCAATACCTGGATGACTTAATTGATGCAGCAATACCTGGATGACCCAATTGATGCAGCAATACCTGGATGACCCAGTTGATTCAGCAATACCTGGATGACTTAATTGATGCAGCAATACCTGGATGACTTAATTGATGCAGCAATACCTAGATGAACCAATTGATGCAGCAATACCTGGATGAACCAATTAATGCAGCAATACCTGGATGAACCAATTAATGCAGCAATACCTGGATGAACCAATTGATGCAGCAATACCTGGATGACTTAATTGATGCAGCAATACCTGGATGACTTAATTGATGCAGCAATACCTGGATGACTTAATTGATGCAGCAATACCTGGATGACCCAATTGCTTCAATTTTTGAAAGTTTATTTACTAAAACTAGTGAAATGCTTAATCAGGAATATAATTATAAATATAGTTTATATAGCAAAAGCATATATATTTATACATATATTTGTATCATATTTTAATATGAGTATATTAATATATAAAAGTCTTGATAAAAAATCGTTCAAACGTTTCGTGGCATACAGCAGTGCATTGTGGCTCTGGGTGCAAAATTTTACATATCAATGTGCTCGAACTTGAAATTGAAAAAAAAAGAAAATTTAAGCACGACTTCAGGTGAACGAGGAGTCAAGTTAATAATTAATATTCTCGAACTACGGGACACAACAGGCTGGGACCTCCAACTAGCAACCTTCTGGCTGTTGCGGACTTGAAATTCGATTCATCACCAAAGGTTAAAAAAGTTCAAAGAGGACCGAAAATTCTAAAAAAATTGAAAAGGTTTTTTCCTAAGTTAATTACCAACAAAAAACTAAACAGAAATTCAATAACTTTGTATACACGAGAAAAACACACGCAATCGAAGACACATCGAATCGAATTTTGAGCGAATAAAAACTTCGTGATGCAGCATGAACAGTTAAAAATGAAAAACAATAATTAATAAAGCTGCGCGGAAGCCTTCGTTTCTTAGAAAAAATTGGTTGAATAGCACACGGAAATAATCAATCATTATAATACATAATTAACTGCCAAGTACTCAGTTAATTTCTTTTATTACCCAAGCTGAGATTCCACAACAGGAGCCGGTGTAACCTGGGTTCGAATCCGCGTACGAGGCCAACATTATTATAACGGTTCTTGATTCTCACTAAAAATAACTTGATCCCGTATTGACCAAGGTAAAAGGCCGGAGTAAGTATAACTGTAATGCTACAGCCTAATGCCTCGTCAGCTAATCAGTTAGTACATTCGTCAACCTTTCGCGGTGTAAAGCCAGGTCATAACAAACCATTCAGCTGTATTAAAAAAAAACCGCACGCAGGATCAAGGCGAAGCCAACGGATGCTGAGGCTGCTGATGAAGCACAGACCGCACAGCCAGATCGCCGTGTGTTAGAGTCCGGTGGCCCTTCTCGGGCGTGTAAGTGAAGGTGAGTCCGGTCGGGAAGATCACGCCGTCCCAGCGCACCAGCGACACCGGCACCTGCAGAGTCTCCTGCACGAAGGTCCAGTCCCGCTGGAAGGCGCTGACGTGCGGCACAATGCACAGCAGCAGCTCCTCGCACCTGTACATGGTCTCGGCTTCGATCTCGCCGAACCAGACTCGCAGATTCGGCTGGAAATTCTCGCCGCAGACCTCCAGCATGGCCATGTCGCCGCCGCCGTTCAGCCGCAGGTCGGTGACCAGGGGAGCCGGCGCAATGGGCGCCTTCGGCGGCCCGGTGCCCTCAGCCCAGCGGTATTCGGCGCAGTCGGTGCTGATGATGGTCCAGGCGGCGCCGTCGCTGATCGACTCGCGTCGTAGCGGGTCCTTGGGATCCGGCGAGGCCTGCGGAGTTGAAGTAGTAGTAGTAGTAGTAGTAGTAGTAGTAGTAGTAGTAGTAGTAGTAGTAGTAGTAGTAGTAGTAGTAGTAGTAGTAGTATAGTAGTAGTAGTAGTAGTAGTAGTAATAGTAGTAGTAGTAGTAGTAGTAGTAATAGTAGTAGTAGTAGTAGTAGTAGTAGTAGTAGTAGTAGTAGTAGTAATAGTGGTAGTAGTAGTAATAGTAGTAGTATTAGTAGTAGTAATAGTAGTAGTAGTAGTAGTAGTAGTAGTAGTAGTAGTAGTAGTAGTAGTAGTAGTAGTAGTAGTAGTAGTAGTAGTAGTAGTGGTATATACGTACTAGCAAATATAAATATACTACTACTAATACTACTGTTACTGCTTATAGTATAAATACTACTACTAGTAGACTATATTTACTGTAATAAAAACAAGACTCGAACTCCAGAACACACTCATCATAAAGCTCACCTGGAACTGGATAATCTTGTCCTGCGACAGGCACAAGTACATCCTGTCCGTATCCTTGAGGTGGAAGGCGCACTTGTGCAGCTGAGAGATCGGATCGTCAGCGTCCAGCAGAACGGACTGCTTGTCTACCTTGCGCACTACAAGCCTGGGCAGAGCCATGCGAGTGACTGTACACACCAGCTTCACCGTGGCACCATAGTGAATGTAGCCATCGCGAACGTTGAACTCTTCAGACTCGACTTCGTCATTGTCCAGCAGGTGGACGGAGAACGAGCCCCAGCGGGTGCTGGAGGCGTGGAAGTTGCCGTCCTCAACGTGCAGGTAGCGAGTGCTGACGGTCTGGGAGCGGAGCCGGTTGAACAGGGCGACTCGAGAGCCGCTGGACATGCACAGGTCCGTGTTCTTCAGCGACTGCTTCTTCTTGCTGGGCTTGGAGATCACCTGCGTTGTGGGGGCGGGGGTTGACGAGGAGTAGTGCTATGACCAGTCTGATTGTCTGTGCTATGACCAGTCTGATTGTCTGTGCTATGACCAGTTTGATTGTCTGTGCTATGACCAGTCTGATTGTCTGTGCTATGACCAGTCTGATTGTCTGTGCTATGACCAGTTTGATTGTCTGTGCTATGACCAGTCTGATTGTCTGTGCTATGACCAGTTTGATTGTCTGTGCTATGACCAGACTGATTGTCTGTGCTATGACCAGTTTGACTGTCTGTGCTATGACCAGTTTGACTGTCTGTGCTATGACCAGACTGATTGTCTGTGCTATGACCAGTTTGACTGTCTGTGCTATGAACAGTCTGATTGTCTGTGCTACGACCAGTTTGACTGTCTGTGCTATGACCAGTCTGATTGTCTGTGCTATGACCAGACTGAGGGCCTGTGCTATGACCAGACTGAGGGTGGTGGTCCCAACAATAGAGGATCTGGGAGGCTGGCCCAGCAACTGGGGATCTGGGAGGCTGGCCCAGCAACTGAGGATCTGGGAGGCTGGCCCAGCAACTGGGGATCTGGGAGGCTGGCCCAGCAACTGGGGATCTGGGAGGCTGGCCCAGCAACTAGGGATCTGGGAGGCTGGCCCAGCAACTGAGGATCTGGGAGGCTGGCCCAGCTACTGAGGATCTGGGAGGCTGGCCCAGCAACAGGGGATCTGGGAGGCTGGCCCAGCAACTGAGGATCTGGGAGGCTGGCCCAGCAACAGGGGATCTGGGAGGCTGGCCCAGCAACTGGGGATCTGGGAGGCTGGCCCAGCAACTGGGGATCTGGGAGGCTGGCCCAGCAACAGGGGATCTGGGAGGCTGGCCCAGCAACTGGGGATCTGGGAGGCCTCTCACCTTGATCCTCCGCGACAGAAACGTTCCCAAGTCCTGCCCGTTGGGATAGAAGAGTTTCACAGCCAGATTGAAAGTTTTCCGCTTGTCAGAATCCGATATGTAGAGAGTCTTGGCCGCGCTGTAGTCCTTGGACTTGGCCTCGAAGGCCAGCTGCACCATGTCCTGCTCGGCCGAGCCGATGCCCATGAAGGCGCAGACCTGAGTCTCCTGGTGACTGGGCGACGCTGAGTCATCCCGCTGCTGCCGCTGCAGCTCCTTGGCCTGCCAGCCGTCGCCGAACAGATATATGCAAGGCGGCGGACAGAAGAAGCGCTTCTCGTTGCCGTAAGACTTCTGGGCAACTTTGGCGTGCAGCACCAGCAGGGTGAAGTCCATGCTGGCCCGGCTGTGCAGGTAGCGGCGCATCGAGTCTCGGGTGAGGCGGCGGTCGGCCGTGTACGGACTGCGGGAGCGGGGTGGGTGACTGTGTCTGTCTGCTTGTGTCTGTGCCTGCTTGTGTCTGTGTCTGCCTGTGTCTGTGTCTGCTTGTGTCTGTGCCTGCTTGTGTCTGTAATTGTCTGTGTCCATGTGTCTGTGTCTGTCCTTGTCTGTGACTGCTTGTGACTGCTTGTGTCTGTGACTGTGCCTGCTTGTGTCTGTAATTGTCTGTGTCCATGTGTCTGTGTCTGTCCTTGTCTGTGACTGCTTGTGACTGCTTGTGTCTGTGACTGTGCCTGCTTGTGTCTGTAACTGTCTGTGTCCACGTATGTCTGCTTGTGTCCGTGCTTGTCTGTGTCTGTCCTTGTCTGTGACTGCTTGTGTCTGTAATTGTCTGTGTCCATGTGTCTGTGTCTCTCCTTGTCTGTGACTGCTTGTGTCTGTGTGTCTGTGCCTGCTTGTGTCTGTAACTGTCTGTGTCCACGCATGTCTGCCTGTGTCTGTGCTTGTCTGTGTCTGTGTCCGCCTGTGCTGTTTGTGTCTGAGCTGTTTTTTTCGCTGCTTGTGTGCGTGTCTAAATATAGCCTGTGTCTGTGTCTGCCTGTGTCTGTCTGTCTTTGTCTGTGTCTGTGCTTGTCTGTGTCCACCTGTGTCCGCCTGTGTCTGTGTCTGTGCCTGATTTGTGCTTTTTCTGTATCTCTGGCTGTGTGCGTCTCTCTCTACATGTACTTGTCTCTCTTATCCAGCTATTTCTTGTATCAAACCTAGATAAAGCTAATAATGTAACTAAAAAAATAGAAGCAGGACGAGAAAGAGAGGCCCGACAGAGACACGGGCAAGCAGAGAAAACACAAACAAACAAAAGAAGAGCAACTCAGTCAGTTATAAGATAAATAAACACACAATAACACAGGAGTCCGCCAATATTGCCAGTAAAGTCAGACCTGACGCAATAGTAGACACCGGGACTGTTGTTAGCATAGCTGGCGTTGCCGCCGCATTCGTATAAATAATGCTGATGATGCTGATTGTGATGCTGGGACTGATGCTGATGGGGCTGAGCAAACTGCTGATGCTGCTGATAGTAAAGCTCATAGGTATCACTTAGCTGCTGATGCGCAGGGATCAATGAATCAAATTCGGCAGCAGCAGCAGCAGCTCCAAGTGGCTCAACAAAAAGCTCATCTTGCTGATATGCGGGCGTCATCAGCGGGTCGGCGTACAGCACCGGATCTGTCGACGAAGCGGCACCAGCCGCCGAGCTTGAAGTGGCGATGGACTCGGCATCGTATTTAACAACACCTTCGACAGGATGCTGAGGCTGAGGAGGATGCTGATGCTGAGCAGGATGCTGATAATAATCCGACCAGTAGTACTCGGGAGCAGGCTGAGGCGGGTAGCAACCAGCTTGACTGTTGCCAAGCACCAGGTCTAGAGGATCCAGACCCAGAAGCTGCTGATGCTGCTGATACTGCTGTTCCGGATCCATATTTATAGATTTATAATGATGATGTCTACCTCGATGGGAATTCTCAGACGGGATTATCGCACAGAATTGCTCCCACAGAGAAGCTCCAGCGAAAGACTCACAGAGACTCGAAGCTTGGAGCAGCTTATATTTATATACAGGCATGAGAAAGTGGATTGGACTCAAAAAACATTATAATGCGTGCCACGTATAAACTTGAGAAGCTGTTATAAAGCATTTATTTATTATTTTATTGCTCAATTTAGCAGTTACAAAATTTGTGTTATTTTCTGTCCTGCTCCATCACACGGCCAGCCCCCCCCATGACTCCAGCCGAGAGGAGAGGGCGGAGACGAGAGCCATAAAGTTCTGCTGCCGCGCATGTGGGGACACCGGGAGAGAAAAGGGGAACTGAGGTGAGAGAGAGAGAGAGAGAGAGAGAGAGAGAGAGAGAGAGAGAGAGAGAAGTTGCAAGAAAGCACGTTGGAAGTCAATTAAAGAAATTAAAAGACAGAGAGGATTTCTTATACACCGAAATCGAGCTCATGCATTTACAGTACTTACACACGTGTTATTTAGGGACTTTGGCCTCAAGCCAAATATGGACAGGGCAAGCACGATAGGTCTGAAACACTGTCATTTATAGTAACTAACCGCTTAATAGGGCTCTTTTTCCAGCCTCTAGCCATTGTTGTCAGCAATTTGACTAATTTATCTTAGCCCTGACTCTCAACTAACTTCATCCTGACTCGCCAGATCAAGCTCAACTTTGATCTTATCAAATCTATATCTCACCCTAAATCTCAACCAATCTCACCCTGACTCTCAATCAATCTCACCCAGACTCTTGAACAATCTCACCCCTGACTCTCAACCAATCTCACCCTCGAATCTCAACCAATCTCACCCTGACTCTCAATCAATCTCACCCTGACTTTTAACCAATCTCACCCTGACTCTTAACCAATCTCACTCTGACTCTCAACCAATCTCACCCTGACTCTCAACCAATCTCACCCTGACTCTCAACCAATCTCACCCTGACTCTCAATCAATCTCACCCTGACTCAAAACCTAATTTCACCCCTGACAGAACCCAATCAATCAACTCACCTATTAATAGGCTGTAGAGTGCCGCCACCGCTGGAGCAATTAGCGGGTGGCAACTGCGATGGAAGCTGGACAGTCGGTGGCGACGACTCGGTTGGATGTCCACCGGCAGTCCGGCGAGAGCTGACTCCTTCGTCTGATCTTTCGTCAGTGGCCATCGCTGCAGGCGGGAGATGAGGCATCAAATTTCAGTTTGACAGCTTCTTTGACAGATTATTTGTGAGCTACAATATACGCGAACCAGTACAGCTCGATGGTAAGGATAAATAGGAAAAGATTATGCAATGGGCAGTGAGCAGCTGACATGAAAGTTTGTGTACGATAATTTAAATTGCAAATTCTCTGCTTATCTGCTTATAAACCTGCGTGTCTGATTTAAATGTCTGTCTGTCTGTCCGTCTGTCTGCCCGCCTGTCCGCCAGTCAGCCTTCTTATCTGTCTGTCTGTCCATCTTTTTGCCTGCCTGCCTGCCTGCCTGCCTGTTTGCCTCTCTGTCTGTGTCCGTCTGTCTGTCTGTCTGTGTGTCTGTCTGTCTGTCTGTCTGTGTGTCTGTCTGTCTGTCTGTCTGTGTGTCTGTCTGTCTGTCTGTCTGTCTGTATGTATGTCTGCCTGTCTGCCTGTCTGTCTGTCTGTCTGTCTGTCTGTCTGTATGTCTGTCTGTCTGTCTGCCTGTCTGTCTGTCTGTCTGTCTGTCTGTCTGCCTGTCTGTCTGTCTGTCTGTCTGTCTGTCTGTCTGTCTGTCTGTCTGTATGTATGTCTGCCTGTCTGTCTGTCTGTCTGTCTGTCTGTCTGTCTGTCTGTATGTCTGTCTGTCTGTCTGCCTGTCTGTCTGTCTGTCTGTCTGTCTGTCTGCCTGTCTGTCTGTCTGTCTGTCTGTCTGTCTGTCTGTCTGTCTGTCTGTCTGTCTGTCTGTATGTATGTATGTCTGTCTGTCTGTCTGTCTGTCTTAGTGTCTGTCTGCTAGTCTGCAGACAAATTTACCTCCTACAAAGGATCCGTCTCTAGCATCAAGACGCTGAAGTGAGTCAGCAGACGACCTGAATTCTTTCAAAAAGCAGCTGCTGCAGTCCCCGTCAGTCGCTCGATGAGTCGGTGTGGAGTCAATTCGTTCTAACAAGGCACTGTCGGCCTGATAATGACGCTGCTGCTGATGATGATGATGCAGCAAAAGAGGCTGGGCTAGTTCGCACTGCATCCCAAATCTGAGTCGAAATGCACTTGTAGAGAAGATTTCTAGTTTTAGACTCGAGAAACTTATCTTAGTGCTCAATTTATCTCTGAATGCTCAATATTGAGTCATATATATATATATATATATGACTCAGAAAGCGATGGGGTGGGGGAGCAGGGGAACCTGCTCCGCTCTGCAGTCTACTAGCTAAGGGGGAACTGAGCTTGAGCACACCCCACACGCTCACAGAGGGATGCTGGAGGACTGGAGGAGGAGAGGAGGTTGGGGACTGGGCTCGAGTTCCTCTCTCTCTACCCCTTCCCTTCTCCCTTCTTATTCTTCGCGTGGGAAAATCGCCCCTAGAAGAACAGGTGACGCACGAAAAAGCAGGGCGCAGCTTTGAGTTAGACAGAACAGGTAAAGCAGCGCACGTGGCCACCAACCAACTGCCGTCACCCCAGCCACCACTTGACCAAGGAGATCCTTAAAACTTAGACAACTGGAGTGGAAACTCTTCTTGCCCAAAGCCTCGGCATTTTAAAGACAGTCGTAAGACAGACCTAAATTCCACAAGACCTAAAGTTCACAAGACCTAAATTCCACAAAAACTTAAAGTTCACAAAGTATAATATTTGCAACCCTTAAATTTTAGGCGATACGAAATTAAAGGTCTTGTGAAAGCGCCACAAAAAAACTGAGTTTAGATTTAATTTGATTTCTAAATTCCCAAGTCATCGGTTTTCTAAGCCAAATTATTATCGAATATTATTTTGTAATGCCATGGTTTAAAGACGGTTAAGAGACTTTAGCTTCTTTAGAGTAACAAAGTGATACACAACAGTCGGAAATTGTCGGAAACAACCTTTTTAGAAAGGTTTAGTCAATTGTGTAACTCCAGGTTGTTAGTTGACGATGTCCATGATCAAAACCCAACATCCTCTTATCATAGCGTCACATGGTGTGGCTTGCCCCCCCCCCTGCGCAGCTGGCAAAGTTCCCTATGATTGAGGCATGACCGAATGCTTCTCAATGCAATTCTCGCTTTAATATGATGTATGCAATGAACTCGCGCTGTTTTGCCGACTTCAATATCGCTTCTTTCTTTTAAGTTTATAGATTTCTCTCTCTCTCTCTCCCTCCCCTCGCATTATAAACTTTATTCGAACTCTAAAAACCCTAAGTACTTCCTCATCCAGTTAACAATAAAAATAATAGAATAATTAATACTAACAATAGTGTAGCCAGCCTCACAACACACTCTCTCCATTCCGTGGGAAAATAAGCGTGTGAAATTCTCAGTCAGTTATTATGTTATGTTAGTTATAATATAAGCTTGATTAAACTGCGTTGCCACGGCAACGGACCCCGGCTCTACGCAGACTTATGCAGCGGAGACTCACTGGAGATTGTCTTGAGAGAAAAAGGAGACCCGCTGGAGAATTCCCCAGATGGGAAATAGAAGAATTCCCCAGATGGGAAATGGTAGAATTCCCCAGATGGAAAATAGTAGAATTCCCCAGATGGGAAATAGAAGAATTCCCCAGATGGGAAATGGTAGAATTCCCCAGATGGAAAATAGTAGAATTCCCCAGATGGTAAATAGAAGAATCCCCCATAATGCGAAATAGAAGAATTCCCCACCCAGATGGGAAACAAAGGAATTCCTCATAGATGGAAAATAGAATAACCCCCCACAGATGGGAAATAGAAGAATTCCCCAGATGGGAAATAGAAGAACTCCCCACCAGATGGGAAATAGAAGAATTCCACCAGATGGGAAACAGAAGAATTCCCCAGATGGGAAATAGAAGAATTCCCCAGATGGGAAATAGAAGAATTCCACCAGATGGGAAATAGAAGAATTCCCCACCCAGATGGGAAACAAAGGAATTCCTCATAGATGGAAAATAGAATAACCCCCCACAGATGGGAAATAGAAGAATTCCCCAGATGGGAAATAGAAGAATTCCACCAGATGGGAAATAGAAGAATTCCCCACCAGATGGGAAATAGAAGAATTCCCCAGATGGGAAATAGAAGAACTCCCCACCAGATGGGAAATAGAAGAATTCCACCAGATGGGAAATAGAAGAATTCCCCAGATGGGAAATAGAAGAATTCCCCAGATGGGAAATAGAAGAATTCCACCAGATGGGAAATAGAAGAATTCCCCACCAGATGGGAAACAGAAGAATTCCCCAGATAGGAAATAGAAGAATTCCCCACCAGATGGGAAACAGAAGAATTCCCCAGATAGGAAATAGAAGAATTCCCCAGATGGAAAATAGAAGAATTCCCCACCAGATAGGAAATAGAAGAATTCCCCAGATGGAAAATAGAAGAATTCCCCACCAGATAGGAAATAGAAGAATTCCCCAGATGGAAAATAGAAGAATTCCCCACCAGATAGGAAATAGAAGAATTCCCCAGATGGAAAATAGAAGAATTCCCCACCAGATAGGAAATAGAAGAATTCCCCAGATGGAAAACAGATACCGGCTAAAGAACAACATAGTGGAAGCGGACACCCCCTGAAAGGCATTCGGGAACCTCACCGTTGTCCCGGCCGAATGCGGTTGACCCGCCAGCTGGCCAAGCAGCCCTGGCCGAGGCTGCGCCGCTAAAATCCACCGGCTCAACCTTAGAAGCTCGGGTGGCATGCTGGTGCTGCCTTTTCAACGACTGCTGCTGATGATAAGCGTGCCTGGCACTACTGCTAGTAGTATTAGTAGGCGAGACTGAAGCAGCCGCAGCCGCGGCGGCCGCAGCAGCCGCTGCATAATTCAACTGATAATAACCGGCTGTCGCTGTTGCGGGCATCTCGCCAGCGGTGGGTGGACCTCCAGCTGCTGTAGCCGCAGCCGCAGCCGCCGCGGCGGCGGCCCGGGAAGCGGCTGCAGCTGCGGTAGCGGCCGAGAACATGGCTAGAGGAGACAGCGGCTGCTGACTAAACGGCGGCAGTGGGTACTGCTGCTCACTGCCGCCGCCACCGCTGCTGCCAAGGTGATGACTGTACGAATCTAGGGGCGAATTGGTGCCGAACTGAAATCATGCGGGGGGTCGATAGATTGTGTAACAAGTATTAAATAGTTGAGTAGAAAGTAGGCTTGAACTAAGCAAGGCAGGCAGAATTCTAGACAAATAGGACTTAGGAGTTCAAATTTGTTAGATGAGATTTGCCGGATGGGATTTGGGACATGCTGGATGAGATTGGGGATTTTTTCGGATGGGATTTAGGATTTGGGAGTTTAGATTTGTTTGATGGAATTTGGGATTCTTCTGGTGGGATTTGGAATTCGTCTTATGGGATTTAAGCTTTTTATGTTCAGATTTGCCAAATGGGATTTAAGATTTGGGAGTTTAGCTTTGCCAGATGGGATTTAAGATTTGGGAGTTTAGCTTTGCCAGATGGGATTTAAGATTTGGGAGTTTAGCTCTGCCAGATGGGACTTAAGATTTGGGAGTTTAGATTTGTTCCATGGATTTAGGATTTGGAAGTTGATATTTTAGAACGGTTTACGATTAAGATCTACATGGGTAGTAAGATGTGTTTTTACTACGTATCTAAAATAAATACCCACACAGTGTACCCAATTTTCGGGTAGTAAAATTTAACGTGGGATATTAAGACTTCAGGCGTCAGGCAATACCGATGGGATCAAAAGCTTCATGCAGCCTGAATCCCAAAGCGGCTTACCGGAAACAGAAACGGCAAAGCCAGCGGATGCGCGGTGTTGAGCAAATTGAATGACATTACTGGCGGAAGAACAAACAGACACAAACAAAAAAATACAGCGGGCCCAACAACGGCAGAGAAATTATGACTGAATTTGGATTCCGACTTTCGGCTGAAGGAAGCCACCCGCTGGGTTTGATGAAGTATTCGAAAAACAACCCCACTGCACGCGATTAGGGGATGGCACAAGGGAAAAGAATCCTGGCGAATGGGAAGAAGACAACACCTCGCCGCTCGACGGGATAAAAATCTGGGAGATTTTCAAGTCCTGCGCCGGCACAGGTAATTGCAGGAATAGTGGCCAGGCTGACAAGCCCAGCGGTGAAAAGTAGTATCTAAGGAAATGGGAGAGGGAAGAGTTGACGACAACAAGGCAAAGTAGAGCCGCAAAGTAAGAAAAAGAAGAAGAATGAACACCCAGCGGGAGCCCCAGGCAGCGGGCGGTGCAGTGTGACATTTTCACAGACACGCGGCATGCAGGCCAGAAGGAAATTAAAGAAGCGAGGGCTTCGGCTCCTTGTTTTCTGCTTGCAGTCTTGTCTTTTTTAGGGCCCCCTTGGCCAAGGAGAACTTGAAACAGAACTTGAAAAGAGCGCCAACTCTGCCTCTAAAATTTATCTTTCAAACACGATGAGGCACTTAGCTTGCAGGCAGGCTACGGGTCGAGACAGTAGTGCCGCACCTTACTATGTGGCTTAGAGATGAGACCAAGCGGGATTTCACGGTCATTCAGTAAGCCCTAGAGTCCATTTCAATTATGAGATGAGACCAAGCGGGATCTCACGGTCGTTCAGTAAGCCACAAAGAGTCCATTTCAATTATGAGATGAGACCAAGCGGGATCTCAAGGTCGTTCAGTAAGCCACAAAGAGTCCATTTCAATTATGAGATGAGACCAAGCGGGATCTCAAGGTCGTTCAGTAAGCCACAAAGAGTCCATTTCAATTATGAGATGAGACCAAGCGGGATCTCAAGGTCGTTCAGTAAGCCACAAATAGTCCATTTCAATTATGAGATGAGACCAAGCGGGATCTCAAGATCGTTCAGTAAGCCACAAAGAGTCCATTTCAATTATGAGATGAGACCAAGCGGGATCTCAAGGTCGTTCAGTAAGCTACAAAGAGTCCATTCGGCTTTCACGTTTTATAAAACTTTTGTTTGAAAACTCGAAGATTTGTGTGCCATTCCAGATTTTATTTTAATAGGTCGGTCTCCTTGAGCAGTCGCTGGTGCGCATAAAAAGTCAAGGGAAGGCTAAGGGAGGATGAGGCCGGCCCCATCAGACCCAGAAACAATGAGTAATGACGAAGTTGATAGCCAGTGAAAGCGAGCATTGCGATATATATAGGGCAAATTCCATTCCACCGAAAACAGAGCGAGGGAAAGGAAAATCTTGCCGCCAAAGAAAGAATCTTGGAAGATTCCCATCAGCCCCGAGGCCAACAGGACCACAGCATCCCCCCCCCCAGCCCCCCTATTAGCAAAGTGGGCAGCAAGCACGCATGGATGCAAACAGAATAGAGTGGCTTACGGGTGGAACTGGGGTGCAAATTGGGGCCCGTGCTGTGAGGCCGAAATTCTTTAAGAAAGTAAATTGAAAACCACCGCTAGTGGACCGACCGACCGTGGAGTATTAAAAATATATTATATAGATTGGATTGCAAAAGGCTGAACTGTGGATTGCAGTCATTATTATTTACTTACTCATCAAGGCCAAGGGGGCTTGGGTATTGGCCCTAATGGCACAACCCCCCCCCCACCAACCTTGGCCAAATTGCACACGCTTTACCATTAAATAATAGTTATAACAATTGATTACACCTGTCCCAATGGCCGGATGTGCAACCGACATCTCAGCCGGCTTTTGCGCGGCGCATCTGAAGGCTGCGTACGGCTGCTCAGTCCAAGGACTGCAGAGTGCAGCAATGCAGAGTTAAGTGTCTTGCTCAAGGACACAAATTGTTCCGAGTGGGTCTAGAATCGAACCCCGACCTTCAAGTCATGAGTCCGACGCTCTGACCACTAGGCTACAACCCACTAAGCTACGGCCCCTTTCTTTACAATTAAAAAATGAAAGCACCAAATAAATCGAGTTTAGTTTCCCAACTCCAGAGTTTTAGAATTGGGATTCCGTGTTGATTCTGCAGAGGAAACAGGAGGCGGTCACCGTCGAGGCTGCGCCGAGGGTCTTCTGTCATCGTCGTTAATTTTTTGAAGCAAGAAACGAAAGCCAGACCTCCGAAGGCTTTACCCTGATAGGGAGATATATGAGGATCCCCCGTCCCAACAACAATTTCCCAAATCCCTAAAAAGGGAGTGTCGAAATGGCGGGTGAGGTTGTAATCCGGTC
The DNA here is from genome assembly GCA_002269645.1 of Macrostomum lignano. Taxonomy (NCBI): domain Eukaryota; kingdom Metazoa; phylum Platyhelminthes; family Macrostomidae; genus Macrostomum; species Macrostomum lignano. The sequence goes on from NIVC01000714.1 coordinate 98,426, forward strand.
GCCACCAGAGTGCCGCCATTGGGTCATTTATCACCGCGGTCGCTGGATAGCCAACCCCATCCGCCTCCACCCCTTCCCGAGCTGCCTTATGGACTACTAAAACTAGCTACCTGGACCTGGAAGCCATTGGAATTTTTGCCTCGGTCGGTGACTTTACAATAAGTCTGAGTGACCTTTAAACAGAAAAAACGGAATGAAAGCAGAAACTTGAATACCATATTTTTCTTGTCTACTATTTGCAAAGTCGTGTTTGATTTTTTGTTTTAAAAACAAAAATTAATTTGATCTTCATATACCCACGAAACTTCAGTTACTTCACAATCCCAAAAATTCACAATTCCTAAAATTCACAATCTCCAAGTTTAACAACCCCTAAGCTTCACAATCCCAAAGCTTCACAATCCACAACTTCAAAATCCCCAAAGATTCATAATCCCCAACCGTCACAATCCCCAGCTTCACAATTCCCAGGCTTAAAATCTTAAAATCTTCACAATCCCCAAGCTTCACAATTCCCAAGCTTAAAATCTCCAAAGCTTCACAATCCCCAAGCTTTAAAGTCCCCAAACTTTACAACCTCAAAGCTTCATAATCCCCAACCGTCACAATCTCCAAGCTTCCAAGTCCCTTAAACTTTACAACCTCAAAGCTTCACAATCCCCAAACTTCACCCCCCAAGCTTTACAACCTTAAAGCTTCACAATCCCCAAACTTCACAATCCCCAAAGCTTCACAATCTGCAAACTTTACAACCTCAAAGCTTCATAATCCCCAACCGTCACAATCCCCAAGCTTCACAATCCGCAAACTTTATAACCTCAAAGCTTCACAATCCCCAAGCTTTAAAGTCCCCAAACTTTACAACCTCAAAGCTTCATAATCCCCAACCGTCACAATCCCCAAGCTTCCAAGTCCCTTAAACTTTACAACCTCAAAGCTTTACAATCCCCAAAGCTTCACAATCCCCAAAGCTTCACAATCCCCAAAGCTTCACACTCCCCAAGCTTCACAATCTGCAAACTTTACAACCTCAAAGCTTCATAATCCCCAACCGTCACAATCCCCAAGCTTCACAATCCGCAAACTTTACAACCTCAAAGCTTCACAATCCCCAAGCTTCACAATCTGCAAACTTTACAACCTCAAAGCTTCATAATCCCCAAGCTTCACAATCTGCAAACTTTACAACCTCAAAGCTTCATAATCCCCAACCGTCACAATCCCCAAGCTTCACAATCCGCAAACTTTACAACCTCAAAGCTTCACAATCCCCAAGCATCTCTATTTGCGTGTCAGTGTGTCGCGAATTTCTAAACTTGCGAAATCGTTCTGCATGCTATTTTTAGAACTCTCAGAACTTATGGTGTTCAAACAATTGCCTTTACCCCACCTCTCTATCAATCCCTTGATTCTTCCCAAGCCGCCGCTTGCCTTTAAATGTCGCGCATTGTGCCCCAGTGTGTTATTGTCTTGGGTGTTGAGCAAAAAATGGTCAATTGTCTAAGCATGACTGCAGCCAAATCCAGAGCTTTTGTCCTCATTTGTCTTCTATGGACTTGAAGTTTATTTAGGCTGTTCAAAAATTTGATTCTTTCTTCTACTAAGGATCACAGATTCTATAAACACTAGATGGCTCACTCAGCGAAAAATCTTGCTCCCAAACAGACCGTCTATGGTTGGAATCGCTATTTTTAGCCCTAGTGTTAAACGCAGGCTTTTAATGTGTTTTATACTCTTTCTACTTTGTTCTATTCTTATAGCTATGGGAAGTGAAAGCGAGGCATTTACCTCAAAATTGCCGAACTTTTTGCCATAACGTTTGATAGAAAAATCGAAGATGTCTTAAATTTCACACTGTCCTTCGTTTAGATAAAAGCAACATACTGTGAAAAGCTGACGTCAATAGGACCTGCTTGTCACACGTTATACCACAATTATCGGCACTTTAAAACAAAGGCATATCGTAAAAAGTCTCTTAAAGTGCCGATAATTGTCGCATAAATTCTGATTGGAAAATCCTACTGTCTTCAGATTTTCATAACCTGGTGCCATCATTTGTGGAGGTGGCTGGGTAAAACTTTTGCAGCCTGCAGCACAGCAGATTTTTGAGTTCATTACCAGAAGCTTGTTGGTCTTCGCCTTCGGTGTTCAGTGTCAAATATATAATTCTATCTAGTTGTTGCAGGAGAAAGAACTGGGTGTGCTAGAATCAGTGAGAGAAAAGTTTTTTTGCTGGCTCTACGCTAGTTATAAGCTGCTGGCGCGGGGGGCGAAGTCTCGCGAGCGAGGGATTCCAACCATAGACAGTGAGAATTTGGCCTCCACTGAAGGAATGGAGAGTGAGCCATCTAGTGTTTATAGAATCTGTGCTAAGGATTAAATTACTTGCTTATCATAGATCTTATGTTCTATGGGGATTATTCAAGGTAAGAGAAAGTTCTTAGAAGACAGACACTGCCTGTTTTTTAATTAAAACATTTCACAAGCATTGTGGAATTGCATTGCAGCAGTTCCCGTATGAACTGTTTTTTGTTTTATACAGTCAGGCTGTTTCCACAGTTTGAAAATTTCACCATGGCATAAATTATCGCTGCTGTGTCATCGCTCTGGTATTTCCTGTTAGCTTTTGCTATTCCTAATTTTTGCCTTTCAATTCAAGATAGAGAGAAGAAGCTGCATGAATTTCGAAGAAGTCCAGTGAGGTAGTATTTCGATTTGGTCGATAAAATATTTACATGAGAGTTTTTCAACTTGCGGTACTTTTGTAGTTTTTACGGCATTTTAAAGTTTCTGGATTGGGATGTTTAAGGGAGTATAAAACTTGGGGATTGTGAAGCTTACTGTGAAGCTTGGGGATTGCGAAGCTTACTGTGAAGCTTGGGGATTGCGAAGCTTGGGGATTGTGAAGCTTGGGGATTGTGAAGTTTTGAGATTGTGAAGTTTGGAGATTGTGAAGCTTGGAGAATGTGAAGCTTGGGGATTCTGAAGCTTGGAGACTGTGAAGCTTGGGGATTCTGAAGCTTGGAGAATGTGAAGCTTGGGGGATTGTGAAGCTTGGGGATTGTGAAGCTTGGAGAATGTGAAGCTTGGGGGATTGTGAAGCTTGGGGATTCTGAAGCTTGGAGAATGTGAAGCGTGGGGGATTGTGAAGCTTGGAGACTGTGAAGCTTGGGGATTCTGAAGCTTGGAGAATGTGAAGCTTGGGGGATTGTGAAGCTTGGGGATTGTGAAGTTTTGAGATTGTGAAGTTTGGAGATTGTGAAGCTTGGAGAATGTGAAGCTTGGGGATTCTGAAGCTTGGAGACTGTGAAGCTTGGGGATTCTGAAGCTTGGAGAATGTGAAGCTTGGGGGATTGTGAAGCTTGGGGATTGTGAAGCTTGGAGAATGTGAAGCGTGGGGGATTGTGAAGCTTGGAGAATGTGAAGCGTGGGGGATTCTGAAGCTTGGAGAATGTGAAGCGTGGGGGATTGTGAAGCTTGGAGAATGTGAAGCTTGGGGATTGTGAAGCTTGGAGAATGTGAAGCGTGGGGGATTCTGAAGCTTGGAGAATGTGAAGCTTGGGGGATTGTGAAGCTTGGGGATTGTGAAGTTTTGAGATTGTGAAGTTTGGAGATTGTGAAGCTTGGAGAATGTGAAGCTTGGGGATTCTGAAGCTTGGAGACTGTGAAGCTTGGGGATTCTGAAGCTTGGAGAATGTGAAGCTTGGGGGATTGTGAAGCTTGGGGATTGTGAAGCTTGGAGAATGTGAAGCGTGGGGGATTGTGAAGCTTGGAGAATGTGAAGCTTGGGGATTGTGAAGCTTGGAGAATGTGAAGCTTGGGGATTGTGAAGCTTGGAGAATGTGAAGCGTGGGGGATTCTGAAGCTTGGAGAATGTGAAGCGTGGGGGATTGTGAAGCTTGGAGAATGTGAAGCTTGGAGAATGTGAAGCTTGGGGATTGTGAAGCTTGGGGATTGTGAAGCTTTGAGGTTGTAAAGTTTGGGGATTGTGAAGCTTTGGGGATTGTAAAACTTGGGGATTGTGAAGCTTGGGGATTGTGAAGTTTGGGGATTGTGAAGCTTTGGGGATTGTAAAACTTGGGGATTGTGAAGCTTGGGGATTGTGAAGTTTGGGGATTGTGAAGCTTGGGATTGTGAAATTTATATTCCTTCAAATCCAGGCACCACCGCAAAGGTCCTTGGATTAGCTGGGAAACTAGGGAAGGAAGACAGGTTTATAAGCCTGACCCACTGGGGGAATAGGCTTAAGGGTAATCTGATCTGCCCTGCCGCTCTCCTCCCCTACGGTGTCTTTGCCAAAACTTGAAAACAGACCGGCGTTACGGTCTTCCTTGCCAGAAGAAAATGCGCCAATTTCTAACGCTGCGGGAAAATCTTCTTTTGCCTTTCCCTAATAAAGAATGACCGAAGGGTTGGGGCTGCTGGCAGGGGGACAACAGGAGCGGGAAGGGAGGGGGCCGCGAGTCTGCTAAGGCAATTAACGACGTTATAAGACTGACTAACTGGCTTACTGCCTTACTGCCCGGGCGGTGCTTGTGAATAGAATAAGTCATTGCCATGGGACTGCCACCGAGGCGGATTAGGGCCGGATCTAGTGTGTCAGTAGGGGCGGATCTAGTGTGTCATTAGGGGCGGATCTAGTGTGTCATTAGGGGCGGATCTAGTGTGTCATTAGGGGCAAATCTAGTGTGTCATTAGGGGCGAATCTAGTGTGTCAGTAGGGGCGGATCTAGTGTGTCATTAGGGGCGAATCTAGTGTGTCATTAGGGGCGAATCTAGTGTGTCATTAGGGGCGGATCTAGTGTGTCAGTAGGGGCGGATCTAGTGTGTCAGTAGGGGCGGATCTAGTGTGTCATTAGGGGCGGATCTAGTGTGTCATTAGAGTTGGATCTAGTGTGTCATTAGGAACGGATCTAGTGTGTCATTAGGGGCGGATCTAGTCTGTCATTAGGGGCGGATTTAGTGTGTCATTAGGGGCGGATCTAGTGTGTCATTAGGGGCAGATGTACGAGAACGGTATTGGAGACGGATTTGAAGTGTGGATAAGGCGGATTAGGAGCAGATTAGGGGCGGATTGAGAGCGGATTAGGGAAAGATTAGGGGCGGATTGAGGGCGGATTGGGAGATAAGGGGCGGATTGGGAGAGATAAGGGGCGGATTGGGAGAGATAAGGGGCGGATTGAGGGCGGATTGGGGGCAGATTAGGGGCGGATTGAGGGGCAAATTAGGGGCGGATTAGGGGCAGATTGAGGGCGAATTCGAGGCGGATTAGGGGCGGATTGAGGGCGGGTTAGAGGCAAATTTAGAATGTGGATTAGGGGAGGATCCAGATGGCGGATTAGGGGAAGATTTACAAAGAGGGTTAGGCGAAGATCTACAGAGGCTATACAGGCCGGATCTTAATGGCGGATTAGGGGCGGATCTACATGGCGGATTAGGGGCGGATCTACATAACGGATTAGGGGAGGATCTACAGGGCGGATTAGGGGCGGATCTACATAACGGATTAGGGGAGGATCTACAAGGAGGATTAGATTAGGGGAGGATCTACAAAGAGAATTAGGTCAGGATCTACAAAGAGGGTTAGGGGAGGATCTACAAAGAGGATTATTGGAGGATCTACAAAGAGGATTAGAGGATCTACAAAGAGGATTATTGGAGGATCTACAAAGAGGATTAGGGGATGATCTGCAAAGACGATTATTGGAGGATCTACAAAGAGGATTATCGGACGATCTACAAAGAGGATTAGGGGAGGATCTACAAAGAGGATTAGGAGAGGATCTACAAAAAGAGGATTAGGGGAGGATCTACAAAGAGGATTATTGGAGGATCTACAAAGACGATTATTGGAGTATCTACAAAGAGGGTTAGGGGAGGATCTACAAAGAGGATTATTGGAGGATCTACAAAGAGGATTAGAGGATCTACAAAGAGGATTAGGGGATGATCTGCAAAGACGATTATTGGAGGATCTACAAAGAGGATTATCGGACGATCTACAAAGAGGATTAGGGGAGGATCTACAAAGAGGATTAGGAGAGGATCTACAAAAAGAGGATTAAGGGAGGATCTACAAAAAGAGGATTAGGGGAGGATCTACAAAAAGGATTATCGGAGGATCTACAAAGAGGATTAGGGGAGGATCTACAGGGCGGATTAGGATGGATGGATCTAGAGGTGGGCTAAAAAATTGAACTGCAGCAATATTTTACATCCTAGAGGTACAAATGTTAAAATTGAATAAACCAAGAGCCACATGTAAATCAATATGATAGGCAAAATAAACGGACAAAAATATCTTATCTAATATATTTAAATATTAATCCAATATTTAATATTATACAATATTAATCGAACGCATGCAAATAGAAGAGAATAGCCAGGATTAACAGTTGTGCTTAGGAAAAAATTAATAGCTAGCAGTTAAAAGCTTTTATTATGAGTTAATTTAGCAGGAAAATCGAAGGTCAAATAAGCTAATAATAAAAGTTACAGAAAATACAATTTGCTCTAGGATATTAATATTAATGCAGTTAGCAATGTCAGCAAGATACATTTATAATAACACATTT
>NIVC01000714.1:110000-320000 GCA_002269645.1 Macrostomum lignano
AAAGATGAAGAACTTAAAATCGCAATTGAGTACTTAGATAACAATAATAATAATAATAGTATTCATATTATTTACCAGTAATGAGTTAAAAGCGCATATGGAACACATTAGACTAAATTGCTTTTAACTGTACCAGAAAATAGACAAAATTAAACAAATAGAAAACAGGGGACACTAATTTCTGAGAGAAACTTCAAACTCCAGATACATGATAACTATTTATAAATATGAAGCCAGACTTAACAAAGGAGAACTCGAGACGGGCTGGAGATAAAAAATGCAAACTGACTTTTTCCCCTCTCACTTTGAGTGCAACTCAAACAAGAACGCGCGGCAGCAACCTATGGGTACCGTGGGTACCGCCGTTTCGAAATCAACGCACACTGCTATCTGGAAGGGCGAGTGTGGAAGGGCGATTTTGTAAGGGTGATTCTAATAGGGCGATTCTAGACGGGCGATTTTGAAGAGCGATTTTAGAAGAGGAATTCTGGAAGGGCGATTCTGGAAAGGCGATTCTAGTAGGGCGATTCTGGAAAGGCGATTCTAGAAGGGCGATTCTGGAAAGGCGATTCTAGAAGGGCGATTCTGGAAGGGCGACTCTGGTAAGGCGATTCTAGAAGGGCGATTCTGGAAGGGCGACTCTGGTAAGGCGATTCTAGAAGGGCGATTCTAGAAGGGCGACTCTGGTAAGGCGATTCTAGAGGGGTAATTCTGGAAGGGCGACTCTGGTAAGGCGATTCTAGAGGGGTAATTCTGGAAGGGCGACTCTGGTAAGGCGATTCTAGAAGGGCGATTCTGGAAGGGCGACTCTGGTAAGGCGATTCTAGAAGGGCGATTCTAGAAGGGCGATTCTAGTAGGGCGATTCTGAAAAGGCGATCCTATAAAAACTTTTATACCGAGAAAACCAATTGCAAGTGCAATATAAGTGGCTAGAAGGGTCAAGCAGACAACGCGCACGCATCACGAGCTATAAAAAAATGGCCACATATATTGAAAAATAGGGACACGGTTAGATTAAAAAGACACAAATTGTTGACACATACTAAAGTGAGGGCGCACGGCCCTTCATAAGGGTAGAAAACGAGAAAAAATGAACCATAAGCAAACGTGGCTTACACACAAAAATACACAATGCAGAGAGTGCAGCCGATCAACGCATTTATAAAAGCTGCCAAATGGACAATTTAAGATGAATTGGAGACACCCTGTTTTTATAACAAAAATAATATTATTACAAAAGTAAATTGAGAGCATTTGCATATACACACACGGGGCATTGATAAAAATGCTTAGAACAAAAAACTTTATTAATTTTCAAAACTACCGCAGTTAGCCACAGAGCTGGCATGGTTACTGAGATAAAAAATGCCCAACTTTGCTATCGAAAATTATCATAGTAGTTACTACAGCTGGATATAAAACTACCGCAGTTGGATTCAAATCTACCGCAGTTGGATTCAAATCTACCGCAGGTGGATTCAAATCTACTGCAATTGGATTTAAATCTACTGCAATTGGATTCAAATCTACTGCAATTGGATTCAAATCTACTGCAATTGGATTCAAATCTACCGCAATTGGATTCAAGTCTACCGCAACTGGATTCAAATCTTACTGCAACTGGATTCAAGTCTACCGCAACTGGATTCAAGTCTACCGCAACTGGATTCAAATCTACCGCAATTGGATTCAAATCTACTGCAGTTGAATTCAAATCTACCGCAATTGGATTCAAATCTACTGCCAGTTGAATTCAAATCTACCGCAGTTGAATTCAAATCTACCGCAGTTGGATTCAAATCTACCGCAGTTATTTTCGCCCAGATTTGGCCCTATGCAGATGGATTCAAATCAATCGCGGCTAATTTCAAAACTACATCAGTTAGACTCAAAACTACCGGAAATAAGTCTAAAACTACCTCGATGGGATTCAAAACTGCCGCAGTTGTCTGCGCCGTGACTTGGCCACCGGTCAGCTCAGTTACGCCGCGACAAAGCTTCGATTGATCGCGACTTGGCGGCTCGGCTCAACCGTCCGCTGCTGACGCCACTGCCGCTGCCGCTCCCAGGAGTCGGGGTTGTCGACAAAGTCGACGGCGAAGCGACGGCAACGGCTAGGCCGCGTCGGCGCTTCTTCGGCGACGGCGACGGAGCCGGCGACGAGGCCTCCTGAGACGCGGCCGACGATTCGTCGGTTGGCGAAACCATCGCAACTGCGCGACGCTTTCGACTAATTACTGTCGCCTTTGATGTTGCCGCCTTTGACGCCGCCGTCTTTGAAGCCGCCGCCTTTGTGTTTGCCGCTTTTGGAACTACCGCTTTTGAAGCTGCCGCCTTAGAGATTGGTCGACTTTTTGCGCCCCTGCGTCGACCAACAGGCGACGGCGATGGCGATGGCGAAGGCGAAGGTGTTGGCGATGGCGACGACGACTTTGTAATAGTCTTTGTCGCTGACGGCCTAGTCTTTGTAGCAGTCTTTGTTGCAGCGGCTTTTTTAATTTTGCCGGCTTGGACGGCGGCCGAGCGGCCATTCTGAGAGGCGGCGGCGCCTCGCTGCTGCGCCTGCTTTTTCTTTGTAGCAGCAGAAGTAGCAGAAGCAACTGGCGACTCAGTAGAAGTGGTCGCTGACTTCAACGGCGATTTTATTGGCGATTTTGCTGGCGGATTTTTGGCCACCGTTGAAGGCTGCTGCTCGTCGCGCTTGCTTTGCTAGATAAAAAACAATTAATAGATTGAGAATGTTAAAAATTATTTTAAACTACTTATAGTATTTAGGTCAACAAAGTTTTTTAGTTTGTGTAATTAGCCTTTAGAAAAAAATAAAATTTTAATAAAGCTTTCCAGAATCAAAACCGGGAGAAATTACCTGAGAGAGTGGCTTGGTAGAAGTCGACGATGTACTTCTATTAGCCGAAAGGGACACCTGGACGGCCGGTGTACTTTTAGCAGCCGGCGCCGACGGAGGCGATTTGGCCATAGTTGAAATGTTGCTAAGATTGGCAGAGTTAGTGGTTGCAGCGGCAGCGGCGGCCCTTTTACCCAATCGGACTCGGTCCTTCGGTATGAGGCCCTGCTGAATTGCGGCTGGATTCTTGGGTGGGCTGAACTGCACACCGGCTGGCAGGCTGGCGAACTCCGCTGCCACTGTGGCCTCCCGGTTAGCCGGCAGTAGGAACAGGCGCTTGGGCAGCTGAGGCTCGATAGGATAGTTTGAGATGGAGAAATTTGTACTTTTAGTCACTATGAGGCCGAGCGCCAGGTCGCAGACTGCGTGCAACTTTTTATTAGCCAATTCGTCGTCTGGGCGTTGGGCGTCGCGAGCGAGTCGCATGGTCTCCAGCATTCGGCGTAGGAAGCCGAAGTTCTCGCCTTTGGCAATCAGCGGCTCCAGGAGGAAGCGGAGGCCGCTCTTTAGTCTGCGGGATTGGTGGCAGCAGATTGGGGGCATTTATAAGGGCGAGGTAGGGGTGAGATACATAAGAAAACGGTGCGATAGAGGGAAAACAGGGGTGAGATATATACGAAAACAATGAGATAGAGGTGAGATAGGGGTAAGATATATAAGAAAACGGTGAGATACAGGGAAGAAAGGGTGAGATAGAGGGGAGACAGGGGTGAGATATATAAGAAAACGGTGAGATAGAGGGGAGACAGGGATGAGATATATAAGAAAACGGTGAGATAGAGGGAAGACAGGGGTGAGATAGAGGGGAGACAGGGGTGAGATAGAGGGGAGACAGGGGTGAGATAGAGGGGAGACAGGGGTGAGATAGAGGGGAGACAGGGGTGAGATAGAGGGGAGACAGGGGTGAGATAGAGGGGAGACAGGGGTGAGATAGAGGGGCAAAAGGGGGTAAGACAGCATAGAAAAGATGGCTTATAGGTTAGTGAAACTCACCTAGCCAATTGTTTGGCATCCTTTGGCGACTCGAACTCGGGATCATTGGCCAGCAGGTGCACGGCATAAGGCAGAGTGTAGTCTGGCAGCACGGCAAAGAATGTAACCCGATCGTTGGCAATGACGGACTGCTTGCTGGCCAGGTACTCCCTGCGGGCGGCCACGCAGCGGCTGTAGTAGGTGCGCGCAGTCTGCAGCAGCTCCTTGTCCTCGGCGGCCTCGGGCACGTAGGCGAACATCGCCATGAACTGCAGGGGCAGCTTGAACTTCACCAGGCCTCGGTGCAGCTTGCCTGGGGATGAGATGGGATCAGAGTCATCCAGCATTGAAGCAGCTCCCACTATAATAAAAGCAGAAGACTCACCCAGCATTGAAGCCGCAATAAAAGCAGAAGACTCATCCAGCATTGAAGGCACAAAAAGCAGAAGACTCACCCAGCATTGAAGCCACTCCTCACACAACAATAAAAGCAGAAGACTCACCCAGAATTGAAGCCAATCCCCAACCAACAATAAAAGCAGAAGACTCACAGCACTGAAGCCAATCCCCCAACAATAAAAGCAGAAGACTCACAGCACTGAAGCCAATCCCCCAACAATAAAAGCAGAAGACTCAGCACTGAAGCCAATCCCCCAACAATAAAAGCAGAAGACTCACCCAGCACTGAAGCCACTCTTCCACAAAAGCAGAAGACTCACCCAGCATTAAAGCCACAATAAAATCAGAAGACTCACCCACTATTGAAGCCACAATAAAAGCAGAAGACTCACCCACTATTGAAGCCACAATAAAAGCAGAAGACTCACCCACTATTGAAGCCACAATAAAAGCAAAAGACTCACCCAGCAATTAAACAACAATAAAAGCAGAAGACTCACCCAGCATTGAAGCCACAAATAAAAGCAGAAGACTCACCCAGCATTGAAGCTACTCCCCACCCAACAACAAAAGCAGAAGACTCACCCAGCATTGAAGCTACTCCCCACCCAACAACAAAAGCAGAAGACTCACCCAGCACAGCATGCCGCACCTCCTTGCACGGGTCGCAGACGGTCAAGGCCAGAGTTTGGAATCGCTCGCAGTCCAAGAGCGGCACCAAAGCTTGGCGTTTGCAAACGCGCAGCAGCGCTTTGGCCGCGCAGACTCGCATCTGCGCCATCTCGCCAGCTTCCAACTTGGCGCCTTTGCCCGAAGAAGAAGAAGACGGATTGCCGTCGTACAGAATGATCTGGTGGAACAGGTCCACAATGGATTGGGCCGTATCGGAGGTGCAGTCGGCGGCAGCGGACGATGAGGCAGCGGAAGCTGAGGCCAGCCCGATCAGGTAGTGACAGAGGCAGCGTATGCTGGCCAATTTCACCTGGGCAAGATGCGACAAAGACTCAGTAGGGCTCCAACGGCTCAAGTCTCTGGCTGAACTGGCAGCTGTCGATTTGCTGCGACTACCAGCAGCTGCGGCGCCTCCAGCGGATGATGAAGGAGCTTGCCGGACGAATTCGGGCAACCGCTTGGCGACAAGATTGGCTACTTTGGATTGGTACTTGAGGGCGCTCTGTTTTAGAATCTGTGGGGATTCGTTGTTGAATGAGAGGACTGAGACTGGGGTGACAATAGGGGTGAGACTGGATGATGAGATTACGGTGAGATTGGATGATGAGATTAGGGGTGAGACTGGGGGCAACATCAGGGGTGAGATTGGATGATGAGATTAGGTAAAACTAACTAGGGGTGAGACTGGAGGTTAGGCTAGGGATGGGACTAGAGGTGAGACTGGATGATGAGACTAGAGGCGAGACTGGATGATGAGACTAGAGGCGAGACTGGATGATAAGTTTAAAGATGAGACTAGAGGTAAGACTTAAATCGAAATTGAGATCGGATCATGAGACTGAGATTGAGCCCGAATGAGACTAGAATAGAACTGACCGGTGAGACTAGAAGCGCCCCTCCCCAGCAGACAATTAAAAAAGGCCAGAGTCAGACCTGTCCCAGAGCATCCAGCCTGGGCACGCAGAGTTCGCTGCCGGAGCTAATCTTGACGGCATCGGCCACCAGGCTGTCCAGCTCGCCGGCAATCTGCGGCGCCAGCTCCGTTGCCTGCAGCGCTGTCAGACACTTGGCCGCCACTTTGGCAAGCGACGAGCACGACGCCGAAGTTTTGGCGACGTCGCAGATTCGACGAAGACGCGGCACGACAGCGTCGATGGCTTCTTGTCGATCTTCGGTGAACAGCGGCGTCAAATTCAACAGCAGGCGAAGACAGACCTCGGCGGTGTCCATCTCCATGGACTCGTCGCCCAGGCATTCGACAACGTAGTCGAAGGTGTCGTCTAAATCGACAGTGTGCCTCAGATAGAAGCTGAGCATGTTGAGCAGCAGCAGGCCCTTGTGCTGGGTGACTTCGCACGCTTCGCCGGGCAAAATGTTGGCCGGGTCTTCGCGGCCGCTGATTAGCAGGTTCACCAGGCTGGTGACGGATTCGCGGTCGAATAGCACCGGGCCAACTCGTTCTAGCAGAGTCTTCACCGTGATGCGATAGTTGATGGCGTTCTCCGTCTCTTTAGCCTGGGAGTGGTTTCAGAGCAAATGGAGTGCGTCTTCAATGCTGCACAGCAACGGGGATTCGCCTTGGATACAACCTTGGTGAACGGGGGATTCCCCTTGGATACAACCTTGGGAGACGGAGATTCCTCTTGGATAGGACCTTGGAAAACGGGGATTCCCATTTGATAGGACCTTGAAAGACGGGGATTTCCCTTGGATAGGAACTTGAAAGACGAGGATTCCCCTTGGATACAACCTTAGAAGACCGGATCCATCTTGGATAGGACCTTGAAAGACGGGGATTCCCCTTGGATAGGACCTTGAAAGATGGGGATTCCCCTTGGATACAACCTTGGAAGACGGGATCCCTCTTGGATAGGACCTTGGAAAACGAGGGTTCCTCTTGGATAGGATAGAACCTTGGAAAAAGGATTCCCTTTGAAAACAATCAATAAAAACGGGAATTTTCTTTCGATATACCTTGGAAAACGGGGATTCCTCTTGGATAAACCGTGGAAAAACGGAGATTCCCCTTGGCTGCGACTTTGGAAAACGGGGTTTCCATTTGATGCGACATTCAAAGCTACAGATGAAAACTTGATCATGACGGGAAGTCCCCTTAAATATAAAACCAATGCGCACCTTTTTGCCAATATGAAGAGCCTGATCGTGGCTAGCTAGCAGGCTTCGCAGCAGTTCCGCAGCCTTGTCGCACGGACAATCCTTGGACAGAATTTTGGTTAACAGCTGGCGCATCGGCTTCTCGCGGTGTAGAAAATTGAAGAATTTGCGCAAATACTCGTTGGCCCGTTCGGCGTGTTGGAAATAAATAGACAGAGATCGAAGCTTAGCCATGATGACGGACTCGGATTCTGGAGACAGTTTATCTGGCTCGGCCGAGATTATCTCTAGGATGGCGCTGGTCAGCTGGGTCACGTGATACTGCGTCTTCAGCATCTCCACTAGTGCCTGCATCGGAAATAATATTGAATATTCGTATTAGAGACAAAAGAATACTTCGCTTTTATTACTCATAGTAGTATCCAGCCAAAGCTTATATTCAGTTTATTATTAAGGAGCCTTATAGGGCAATTAAACACATTAAGAAATTAGGCCTGTTAGTTCAATTAGGCATCCAATGGACCCAATTGGGCATTCTATGGACACAATTTCGGCACCACATAGACACATTTGGGCATCCTATAGACATTTAGGCACACCAGAGACACATTTGGGCATCCTATAGACATTTAGGCACACCAGAGACACATTTGGGCACCCTATAGACACATTTGGGCATCCTATAGACATTTAGGCACACCAGAGACACAGTTAGGCACCCTATAGACACATTTGGGCACCCTATAGACACATTTTTAGGCACTTTATAGACACATTTTTAGGCACTTTATAGACACATTTTTAGGCACTTTATAGACACATTTTTAGGCATTTTATAGACACATTTAGGCACTCTATAGACACATTTAGGCACATCATGGACACATTTGGACACCTTAGAAACACATTTTAGGCACACTATAGACAATTTTTTAGGCACCCTATAGACACATTTGGGCACCCTATAGACCCTATAGACACATAGTTAAGTCGTGGACCCATTTTAGCCCCATATAAAAGTTACCCACCCCCCACTACGGACCCCAATAAGACCCACCGAAGTGATTATAAATCAAAAGCATAGCAATTTCTAAAACAACTCATCCAGACCTTAGTAGACGGATTGCTAAACGAGCAGAAGCAGCGCAGCAGGGCTCGCATCCGATCTTTTGAGCCCAGACTGTAGGGCACCAATGAGGCCTTGAAGTGCCGTTCCACTGCTATGCGATCCCAGTTGCTCTCCTAGAAGGCAGGCGACATGTTTAAAACGATTAAAAATTATATTATTTTCGATACATATTGGCGACGTTTTTTATTTACTTATCTTAAAGCCTTTTACTATTTTACATTACTCAAATCTCAACTTTTTAATCTCTATTCACTATAGTCATACACATTTTCTCATAAATCTATCACAATAAATCCAATTACAAAAATTTCTTTTTTTGATGCTTTAACTCCATCATAGGGATACAGAACTATTTCACTAATCCCAATAATCCCACTAAGTCCCCCGCCGAAGTCAAATTATCTCACCTCAGAAATCCCACAATCTCCACGTCCCTTAATCCCATCTCCCTAATTCCCACACCCCTATTCCTATCTTCTTAATCCTATTTACCTATTCCTATCTCCCTAATACCATCTCCTTAATCGAACATCCCTAATCCCATCTTGCGGATCCCATCTCGCAAATACCATCTCCCTAATTACATCTCGCAAATCCCATCTTCCTAATCCTATCTACCTATTCCCATCTTCCTAATCCTATCTACCTATTCCCATCTTCCTAATCCTATCTACCTATTCCCATCTTCCTAATCCTATCTACCTATTCCCATCTTCCTAATCCTATCTACCTATTCCTATCTTCCTAATCCTATCTACCTATTCCTATCTTCCTAATCCTATCTACCTATTCCTATCTTCCTAATCCTATCTACCTATTCCTATCTTCCTAATCCTATCTACCTATTCCTATCTTCCTAATCCTATCTACCTATTCCTATCTTCCTAATCCTATCTACCTATTCCTATCTTCCTAATCCTATCTACCTATTCCTATCTTCCTAATCCTATCTACCTATTCCTATCTTCCTAATCCTATCTACCTATTCCTATCTTCCTAATCCTATCTACCTATTCCTATCTTCCTAATCCTATCTACCTATTCCTATCTTCCTAATCCTATCTACCTATTCCTATCTTCCTAATCCTATCTACCTATTCCTATCTTCCTAATCCTATCTACCTATTCCTATCTTCCTAATCCTATCTACCTATTCCTATCTCCCTAATCCTATCTACCTATTCCTATCTCCCTAATACCATCTCCTTAATCGAATATCCCTAATCCTATCTCGTGAATCCCATCTCGCGGATCCCATCTCGCGGATCCCACCTCGCAAATCCCATCTCCCTAATCGCATCTCGCTAATCCCATCTCCCTAATCACATCTTGTTAATCCCATCTCGTCAATCCCACACCCTAATCCCATCTCGCTAATCGCAACCCGGATATCGCATAAATAAAGCAATCTAATCTCTTACCTGGAAGTACATGTGCATGATAGCATTAACGCACTGGGACAGCCTAGACCACACAGTTTTATTGCCAGACTTAATCAAATCAGCATTCATACTGTAGGTTTTATAGATGCTGGCGAGGCTGGTGAGGGCAGCCCGGCGCACGCCTTGGTCTTTGTCGCGAGACCGATCAATTAAAATCGATAAATAGTCCTCCGGCAGGGACTCCAGCTCCTGCTTGGCCAGTTCAACTACTTGGCCAATCACGCAGTCTCTGATGTCCGTGTGGGCGTCAATACTTCGACCGCGGAGCAGCGCAACCAGGGTGTCACGCAGGTCGGGATTCGTTCGCAGCAGCTGAGGCACGGAGGCCACGCAGATTCGCCTGACCTCCAAGCTGACGTCAACAAATCTACCGAGGAAAGCTTTCCACAGATCCGGCTGAAGCTGCACCAGATTCCCGGTGGTCTCGCTAAATAGCTTCGCCATAAGTCGGCAGGCCCGCTTCCGTTCGCGCTCGTGATTTGACAGCAGCTTCAGCTCAAGCATGGGCAGCACGGGACTCACGAACACGTGATCAATCTTGTGCAGCTCATAGATTAATGAGAATACTAATTCGTCTCTGATGCCAGACTGTTGAGACTTGAGCTGCGGCTGCTCATCGGAGTCCTCGGACGAGAGCACGAGCATATTCTGCAGCATCTGGTGAATCATCTGATCCAGGTGCTTCACAGTTTCCTGCACAATGATAAGTAAGGGTAGGTAAGTAGTAGATTGTGAAACAAGCTGGTTGGCAACCAACATTTACTTGCCAGGGGCATTAAAACTTGTTGGCAGGGAACCAAAACCGGTTCCCGTTGCCAGGGCGATTTAAACTCGTAGCCAATGACACTAGAACCAGTTGCTAATGACACTAGAACCAGTTGCTAATGACACTAGAACCAGTTGCTAATGACACTAGAACCAGTTGCTAATGACACTAGAACCAGTTGCTAATGACACTAGAACCAGTTGCTAATGACACTAGAACCAGTTGCTAATGACACTAGAACCGGTTGCTAATGACACTAGAGCCGGTTGCTAATGACACTACAACCGGTCGCTAATGACACTTGAACCGGTTGCTAATGACACTAGAACCGGTTGCTTAGGACACTAGAACCAGTTGCTAATGACACTAGAACCAGTTGCTAATGACACTAGCCGGTTGCTAATGACACTAGAACCGGTTGCTAATGACACTAGAACCGGTTGCTAATGACACTAGAGCCGGTTGCTAATGACACTAGAGCCGGTTGCTAATGACACTAGAACCGGTTGCTAACGACACTAGAGCCGGTTGCTAATGACACTAGAACAGGTTGCTAATAACACTACAACCGGTTGCTAATGACACTTGAACCGGTCGCTAATGACACTTGAACCGGTTGCTAATGACACTAGAACAGGTTACTAATGACACTACAACCGGTCGCTAATGACACTTGAACCGGTTGCTAATGACACTAGAACAGGTTACTAATGACACTACAACCGGTCGCTAATGAAACTTGAACCGGTTGCTAATGACACTTGAACAGGTTGCTTAGGACACTAGAACCGTTTGCTAATGACACTAGAACCGGTTGCTTAGGACACCAGAACCGGTTGCTTAGGACACCAGAACTGGTTGCTTAGGACACTAGAACCGTTTGCTAATGACACTAGAACCGGTTGCTTAGGACACTAGAACCAGTTGCTAATGACACTAGAACCGGTTGCTAATGACACCAGAACCAGTTGCTTAGGACACCAGAACTGGTTGCTAGTGAAACCAGAACCGGTTGCTTAGGACACCAGAACCGGTTGCTTAGGACAGCAGAACCGGTTGCTAGTGACACCAGAACCGGTTGCTTAGGACACTAGAACCGGTTGCTTAGGACACTAGAACCGGTTGCTAATGACACTAGAACCAGTTGCTAATGACACTAGAACCGGTTGCTAATGACACTGGAACCGGTTGCTAATGACACTAGAACCGGTTGCTAATGACACTACAATCGGTTGCTAATGACACTAGAACCGGTTGCTAATGACACTAGAACCGGTTGCTAATGACACTAGAGCCGGTTACTAATGACACTACAACCGGTCGCTAATGAAACTTGAACCGGTTGCTAATGACACTAGAACCAGTTGCTAATGACACTTGAACCGGTTGCTTAGGACACTTGAACCGGTTGCTAATGACACTTGAACCGGTTGCTAATGACACTTGAACCGGTTGCTAATGACACTAGAACCAGTTGCTAATGACACTAGAACCAGTTGCTAATGACACTAGAACCAGTTGCTAATGACACTAGAACCGGTTGCTTAGGACACTTGAACCGGTTGCTAATGACACTAGAACAGGTTACTAATGACACTACAACCGGTCGCTAATGACACTTGAACCGGTTGCTAAAGACACTACAATCGGTTGCTAATGACACTAGAACCAGTTGCTAATGACACTAGAACCAGTTGCTAATGACACTACAATCGGTTGCTAATGACACTAGAACCAGTTGCTAATGACACTAGAACCAGTTGCTAATGACACTACAACCAGTTGCTAATGACACTAGAACCGGTTGCTTAGGACACTTGAACCGGTTGCTAATGACACTTGAACCGGTTGCTAATGACACTAGAACAGGTTACTAATGACACTACAACCGGTCGCTAATGACACTTGAACCGGTTGCTAAAGACACTACAATCGGTTGCTAATGACACTAGAACCAGTTGCTAATGACACTAGAACCAGTTGCTAATGACACTAGAACCAGTTGCTAATGACACTAGAACCGGTTGCTTAGGACACTAGAACCAGTTGCTAATGACACTAGAACCAGTTGCTAATGACACTTGAACCGGTTGCTAATGACACTTGAACCGGTTGCTAATGACACTAGAACCAGTTGCTAATGACACTAGAACCAGTTGCTAATGACACTAGAACCGGTTGCTAATGACACTAGAACCAGTTGCTAATGACACTTGAACCGGTTGCTAATGACACTAGAACCAGTTGCTAATGACACTAGAACCAGTTGCTAATGACACTAGAACCGGTTGCTAATGACACTAGAACCAGTTGCTAATGACACTAGAACCAGTTGCTAATGACACTTGAACCGGTTGCTAATGACACTTGAACCGGTTGCTAATGACACTAGAACCAGTTGCTAATGACACTAGAACCAGTTGCTAATGACACTTGAACCGGTTGCTAATGACACTTGAACCGGTTGCTAATGACACTACAACCGGTCGCTAATGACACTTGAACCGGTTGCTAATGACACTACAATCGGTTGCTAATGACACTAGAGCCGGTTGCCAGGGACTAGAGAACCTACAGAACTGCTTGCTTAGAACCTCCAAGCTAAATTACCAGTAGAGATTAGAAATTTTACCCGCAAAAGCCGCGAAGCCAGCTGATAGCAGCGGGGCTCCTGCATCTTCTTCGGTTGAATAATGAACTCGAGCACGTATTTGACGGTGTCAGGGCCTAACAGTTCCATCTCCTCGTCAACAACTTTAACAGCGGCATCTAACAGATAGCGAACGCAATCGTCTGGCGTGTCCTCCCAGCTCCAGATGTCCACAGTGCGCACGATGGTGAACAGGAATCGGAAGAACTCAAAGCAGGCCCGCTTGCCATCCGGATTGGTGTGGCACACGGAGATGAAATCGGTTTGTATCAGGCTCTGACAGAAGTAGGACAGGTTCTGGTAGGCCACGTCCTCTTTCGATTGGATCTGCGGTGCGGCGATCAGGGGAAAGGTGTCAGAAAGAGGATTTAAGTTTGTCAGATTAGGACAGTAAGACAGTGGGGTGCCAGATAAGACAGTGGGATGTCAGGAAAGACAGCGGGATGTCAGATAAGACAGTGGGATGTCAGGAAAGACAGCGGGATGTCAGATAAGACAGTGGGATGTCAGATAAGACAGTGAGATGTCAGGAAAGACAGTGGGACGTCAGATAAGACAGTGGGATGTCAGGAAAGACAGTGGAATGTCAGAAAAGACAGTGGGATGTCAGATAAGACAGTGGGATGTCAGGAAAGACAGTGGGATGTCAGATAAGACAGTGGGATGTCAGGAAAGACAGTGGGATGTCAGATAAGACAGTGGGATTTTGGGAAAGACAGTGGGGCGTCAGATAAGACAGTGGGATGTCAGGAAAGACAGTGGGATGTCAGATAAGACAGTGGGATTTTGGAAAAGACAGTGGGACGTCAGATAAGACAGTGGGATGTCAGGAAAGACAGTGGAATGTCAGAAAAGACAGTGGGCGTCAGATAAGAAAGTGGGATGTCAGATAAGACAGTGGGATGTCAGGAAAGACAGTGGGATGTCAGATAAGACAGTGGGATGTCAGGAAAGACAGTGGGATGTCAGGAAAGACAGTGGGATGTCAGATAAGACAGTGGGATTTTGGAAAAGACAGTGGGGTGTCAGATAAGACAGTGGGATGTCAGATAAGACAGTGGGATGTCAGCTAAGACAGTGGGATGTCAGGTATGACAGTGGGATGTCAGATAAGACAGTGGGATGTCAGATAAGACAGTGGGATGTCAGATAAGACAGTGGGATGTCAGATAAGACAGTGGGATGTCAGATAAGACAGTGGGTGTCAGATAAGAAAGTGGGATGTCGGGAAAGACAGCAGAGCGTCAGAGTCTCCCCATCATCATATGCTTCACCTGCTGCATGCGGGAGGCGGTCTTAAAGAGAAAGACGACCACAGTAACAATGAGTTGGTCCTCGTCGCACAAGCTGACAAACGGGTTGCTGGGGCAGTAGATTTTGAACAGCTCAATTAAACAGCAGCCAACCAGCAAGCGGATATCTTTATCCGGGTGGTTTAGAAAATGGCTGGCAGCCAGGTGCAAGCTCAGGCCCTGGAAGTCGTTGTTATTATTGCCTTGTTTGTCCAAACTCACTAGCATAGTGAGGGCGCCCCAAAGCTCTTTGAGACGCTTTTTCAGTTCATCCGGTTTGAGACTCTCGTGAATCTCTTTGCATCCGGGTGGATAGAGAATGGAGCAGCTAGACATGGCTGTATTGGATGAGTTGATTAGGACTGCCAGATAGATACAGCAGTCATAAAAATACAATTATTAAAAAAACATATATAGATATCAATATTGCTTTGTACTTTATATTGATTTTTTAATTGATAAAAAATGAATAATATGCTTGTACATTATATCTTTAGGAGCCTAAATTGCAGTGCTATCTGCATTCAAGTTCATCAGTAAAGCATTAAAAATAAAATAAAATATCAAACATCCCATACTTTCATAGCACAGTCTTTTGACCCTCAGAAGTTGCATAACGGTGGTAAGGTAGCATTTACCACTATCAAAGGCTAGATTGAAAAGGAAGGCTTCTCAAAAACCAACTGATGAGCAGGCTATCACTCTCACAGAAGATCTCATTAAGAATTGGAGATTTTATTACTCTAGAGATTAGTTACTTTTACTTAGACAATACAAGAAAAATATTTGAGGGGACAGAAGGGAGAGATAAGAAAAGGGGAAGAAAAGAGAGGGGAAAGAGGAGAAAAGGAGGCAGACTCAGAGAAGAAAAGAGGAGAGGGGAAAAGGGAGAGAAGAGAGATAAAAGTCAAAAAAGGCAATCAAGTTGATATGCATTGAGCACCAGATGCATTCTACAAAATACTACTACATTCCTGCACCTATAATAGCCAGAAGGTTTCAATGCCTGATGCTGATGGCACACTAAAACCATTACAAGAAAGTTATAGGAAG
This sequence comes from Macrostomum lignano, assembly GCA_002269645.1. Taxonomy (NCBI): domain Eukaryota; kingdom Metazoa; phylum Platyhelminthes; family Macrostomidae; genus Macrostomum; species Macrostomum lignano. The sequence goes on from NIVC01000714.1 coordinate 125,397, forward strand.
TTACATAAATTTTACTAGCTTATGGATATGGATATAGATATAGGAAAAATGTTTATGGCAAAACTCTAGCGAATCTTCAATATAAAAAAGTGTATAGCCTATGCCTAAAAATTAGACAGTTAGGATCACTAAGTCTATTATTACTCAGTAACATATATTTTGATGTCCTAAATTATGCCTAGCTAGTGTTAATTCTGTGACACTTATAATAGGTTAGCTTCAATGTTGCTGCTAGTCCATAGTGGAAAGTGGCACAGGTGCACTGGAATTAATTTTAGGAGGGGCAATTTGTACACTTGCCACCTATGTGCTAGCTGTATACCATGTGTATAAGTTCTATGTCTTAACCCTAAATACTAACCTTATACAAAAAGCACCATACTATTAACCCTCAACGACATTTGTGTAAAACACAAAAATGATATTCAATTTTGCAGAATCCTTTTAAAATTGTAAAAAAAACTATAATTAGTCTTCAAATATACTGGTGTAACAAACCATATCAGATGCTATAACCCCAAGGTTTTTTGTAGATGCAGTGGATTCAGTTTAAATACTGTTTTATAACTAATTTTTGTTTTAAGCCTTATTTGCACTGCCTTAAAATAAGATCTGGAAAATGAGACTAGAGGGCAAGGCATTACCTTTGACACAAGAAAATATGTGTAAATATATCTATATTCCCAGTTTTCTAAAGTAAGAGAAATTGCACTTTGAGCCTTAAAGTCTTACCCTCAAATAGGGTACAATTTGTGATTTTGCACCTTGTCTCTTGTGAAAAAACCCAAAATAACCCCATATCTCATATAGACCATACCAAACTATGCCAAACTTGAACTCAGTCATTTTTTATATGCTACCTGTGTACACCAAAGTTGGATCTTAAAATTGACATGTAGTAAAAATGGCGAATCTGTAGTGGAATTAGAATGAATTTCAGATTTTATTAACTTGAAATAGAATGCAAAATATAGGAATAAAAATTGTAGTTTTTGGAATTAATACTAATATATGTATCAATTTTAAATAAATCTTTAGAAAATACATGTAGCTATACCAATGTAACTATATAAAAAATATATAAAAAGAAATTTATAATATGCATCTATATTGAAGCAAACTATACTAGAAATAGTAGCATTTATTAGGTCTACTTAAAATAGTAAATATAGGTTCTCTCATGAATAATATGGCTGATAGGTATTAAAAATATTAATCATAATTTTCTCTCTAGCAGTTTTGACAAGTTTTTGAAAGATTTATTATTGTAAGATTTTATACATAGTTCATGGGACTTTTTCATGGTACTTAAAGTTAGTGGAATTCATAGTTTATTCTGCAATTTACCATTCTATTGATTGCAGATTTTGCATTTTACTTTATTATTCTATTCCAATTATATTATGGATTCTACATTTTACTAGGTACCTTAAAAATTCTCTGTTAAATATATATCAAGATTATCAATAAAGACCAAAAATATACTACAAATTTAAAAAAAAGGCCACACCTTCTTGACAGGTGCTGATCACTTCAACAACTGGCATTTTGTCAAATGGTTGACAAAGTGACTATTTGGCAAAGGTAGCAATATTTGATATTGATGAAATGATCAAGTTTAGAGGTTTTACTGATTGGTCAATTGACAAAATGCCCTAGGGAGCCCCCTGGTCAATTGAAACAAACAAATTTTGAATTACAGTTACTCAATGCCAAATGTATATAGATCATTAGGCATTTGCTCCAAAGTCTTTATTTATAATTAAAATGTTAATCTTTTATTAATTAGTTATTTAATAGTTTATCTTTGTTAATTGTTCTTTTTGTAATAGCCTTTCCATTGTTATAATTCAATGAGTTTTGTATTAACAAAATTTAAATATATGTATATACATATATTTAGAAACAGTATCTCAATGCAGTATGATACAATTTGAAATTAATTAACCTGTTTTACCTACTCAATTTATCTAAGAGTTTAATAAAACAATTCTTGGCATAGATATAGCCATAAACATATATGCACAATATTGTTTTACATAATATATATACAATGCACAGTTCAGGAAGTGACCATCATTTTAAAGTGCAAAATTGGCAATTGACAAAGTGACTACATTTAGAGGTCCACTAATTAGCTAGTTAATAAAGTGAACTAAGAAAAATGGCTCTTCAACTGACAAAATGAAAGTTGATAATTAGACTAGGATCCTGCTTGACTATGGCCCTAGTTAAAAACACTTAAAAATATGCTAAATTGTTTACTATATAAAGAAAAAACACTAGTTATTAGCAAAAATATTTTGTGATGCTAATATGCATTTAGCTAGGCCAAAGACTAATTTTTTAGGTAGGCATTTGTTATTTGCATGGTACCACATAAATATTGCTAATTTTATTTATATGGTAACTGAAAAAAAATACCTTAAAAATAATTATCCTATAAAGCAGGGACCTATAGTTCAGAAGGTGACGTATACACCTGGATTTCCCAGGATATAACAAGTGTCCTACTATTTTTCAATATATAGTAGGTAGAGCTGTCAAAATTAGAGATTTTATTCGAGACGAGATTCGAGACGAGAAAGGCTTATAAGTCGAGAATTTCGAGACGAGACAAGACAAAGTAAATCTAAAAAATATATTTCAGAATTGCATCTTGTCTTGCTTTTATCTTGCCTTATCTTGTCTTAAATTTCTTGATAAAATACAATTCTAAAAAAATATTTTTTAGATTTTCTAGAATACTTTCTTAATTCTAGTTTTAATTCTTTGCTATTTATTCATAAGAATTTATGCTTGTAGCATATAGGCCCTTGGCCCTACTATGTCTATTACTAATTTGTCAAAATACCTGTGCAGATTATCTTCAAGTCTGCTATGATACACCTTGCTGCAGAACTGAAATGATAACTAAAAGAGCACATATGCAATGCAAACTCGTATATAACAACGTTCGTTAAATAACTGCTTAACATTGGCTAGATTTTACCATTTGAAAATTGCCCTATCAAGCATGTTACAACAAACAGTTGTATTTATATGAAAATTTGCTCCCCTTTTTATATTTTATCACTTAAAAGCTTTTGAAAAAAGGTATCGGAAAAATTCTTGAATCTCGTCTCGAATTTCTTGACAAAATTCGAGATTTCTCGAGACGAGAAAAAATGTCGAGATCTTGTCTCAAATCTTGTCTCGTCGAGATCTCGTGACAGCTCTAATAGTAGGGTATATCCTAGCATATATAACATAGTAGATACATTGTGTCAAATGACAATTTTTTATATTAGTGCATAAACCTAGCATACAGACAAGGCATTAAACCCAGCGTACACTAATACATAATCCAGACTATGGGCAAGGACTACTCACTATTTGTCCCAATATCTTGTATTTTGATAATGAGTTTTAATTAAAGTCAATAAATGGAGTTTAAGCATGATTTATATATTTATAACTTAGCATTTTTTATTAGCTTATAGCTCTTGTATTATTAATAATGTAAAGTACAAAAGGGTGTTTCAAAAGAAAAGAATGATAGGCTTAATGTAACTTATTTGCTTTCAAAAAGATAGATTTGTAGTAAAATATAATTTGACCATAATTATAAATACTACATAGTATATAAAACTAGTCTATATAATAGTCTTTATTTTAGTTACTATGTAAATACGAGCGTAACAATAGTACTATTTATATATACTATGCAAATAACAAATATAACAAATATAACAAATATTTTTTGGGCTTTATTGCAAAAGTTTTGGCTAGCTAACAAATACATATTATTATTAATATAAAAATATTTAATAAAACAAACTCAAGGTCAAGCCTATATAAAATTGTTTGTAAAGAAACCTAATCATAGCTCGTATATAGTGCCTAATATTAATAGGCAAAATTTATTGTAATATTGAATTTTTCAAGATAGTCTTAACTTTATATTGCTTGACCAATTTTTAAAAACAGGGACAGGGGTCTTCAGTCTTCTTGCTTAGACAAATATGATTTACTATTGTCTATATAAAATATAAAAAATACTAAAAAATAACTTTCAAAATCTTACAAGTCTTTAACTTTTACCTTAATTATAGGGGCTTAATGACAAATGTTAAAAGTCAGCATAATCCTAATTTCCACATTAATTATTTTGAGTTAAAAATTGACTTGATAAATTAAAACAAACTGTTAGTCTATAATCAATAGCATTCAATAGTCCACTGAGCTCACTAAATAGCATAATAATGAGCAACCTAAAACTAGTTGGAAACTAAGAACTTTGCATATAAATGCCAATGAAAGGACTTGGGCAAAGTTCAAGTATGTCAAGGCAAAGTTCAAGAACCAGCAATGACCTATTCAATTTGCACCTGAATGAGTATCTCTGGTGCCAACATTTACCTGGAGAAGTCCTTTGACCTTTAGCAACTTCTTGTTCTGGGTTGCCCATTATTATGCCATTTAGTGAGCTTAGTGGACCATTGACTGCTATGGACTAACTTGTTTTAACTAGTTATAGAGTCAATTTTTAACTTAAAATTATTTAATGTAAGAAACTAAACTAGGATTATGCCTTAAAGTCATGTTTTAATTGCAGTTTTAATTTAAAACAAACTAGGCCTTAGTCTAAAGTCTTTACATTTTACTATTTAGCCAGTACCCTGCTAACTAAAGTTTGCATCCTTATTTTAGACAAATTTGACAAATGGATAGTTTTTAACAGATTTTTTGAGAGTCAAATGTGAAATGTTTAACACTATTTTATTTGCTTGACAAAATGACATATTCGAAAAATATTTAATAAGTGCCTAGACAACATCAACTTCTCTTCTGTATGCCTAGACATACCCAACAAACATCACTAGCCATTGCCAGCAAAAGATCCACAATTGAATTTAGCTAAAAATTTTATGTGAAGAAACCAGCCAAAAATCATTATGTACCAAACCACACGAGCTTGAGTATATTTCTCAATACCCGTAATAGTTAAGTGCATGGTCAAGGATAATGTATTTACTCTGGCCTGACTAAAGTAGTAAAGGACCTAAAGGTTGGGATTCATTATCATTACTGAATGAATGCATAGTAATTTTTTTAAATTAATCGATTTTTGCATTTTAAAATGTATTTCGAATAAAAACGTGATAAAACACATTTATGTACGGTGTCGAGCAGAGAACTTTAACTTCTCTGTGTAATAACCATAAAAACCATAAAATATATTTTTTAATTGTGCTTTTTTTCAACATTCAATTGCTGGTGCTTTCTATTTTTGGTTAATTATAACTGCTGTACATAGTTATGTACATTATTTGTACAGCAGCATAAGTACAGGATTATTACAGCTCAAGTTTAATTACTAGAAATTGAGTGAGCCATGAGCGATCGAGTGAGCAATGAATTTATCATAATGTATTAATATTAAACATCATTCAGGGGCGTCGCCATGGATTTTATGATGGGGGGGGGCGGGGAACAAAGCATTGTTAGAATTTAAACATTTACCTATACATGATTAAATTCCTACATTTCCGTTATTTTGAGAATAGTGTTGTCAGCGCTCAACCTTGGCGCCGCAGGTACTATACTGGCGCCGCAGGCACTCATTTTAGCCCCAAAGGCATATTATTCCTTTTGGCGCCGAAGGCATTCCTTTTGGTGCCGCAGGCATTCCTATTGGCACCGCAGGCACTCCTTTTAGCGCCGCAGGCACTCATTTTGGCGCCGAAGGCGCTATATTTTGGCGTCCTAAAGAATAATTATTGATTTACCACAACTTAACGGGTCACAAGTGGGGTGGGGGGGACAATTGCATTGGCATGTCCCCCAAAGCTTTTACTAAGTCCCCCCTGCCCCCCCCCCTGGTGGTGACGCGCCTGAAATCTTTACAATTTGCATACATGTACATGTATATGCGCTTCGAGATTTAATCAAGAAATGTACGTCGATCTCGTCCCCCTTGTTGAAAGTTCTATGAATAACAGCCTCGATCAGATCGAGGCCGGGCTGCTGATCATACATGCCATATGATCATGAGTCTGTCATATACATGTACATGTAGGTCATGCCCTTGCAGTCATTGCTGCATGTGGCAGGGTCAGCAGTTCAGCTTAGTGCGAGCCTATACTGAAAAATGTCAGAACGCAGTATACATGTAGCATGTAAATGAAGAAGAGAAATGTCCCTATCATTAAATCTGAACAAAAGAATGCTCAAAACGCCATCATTAGCCGATATAAATTTTTCTCTTTGAACAGAGAGAAGAATGATCAAAATGATGCACGGAGGCCGGCCTAAATGCGCGGTATTATTCAAGTCCACTGGCCGTGTGACCGTGACTGCAGATCAATTAGGGGATACACACACGCATAATCCCTTTCTATATTGCACTAATTTCATGGCATTCTCTAGTATCTAAAAACAGCCTATAAGAGCTCTGAACGAATTATTTTTCTTTTCAAGTTCCGGCCCGCCGGTCTGCCTGCATGTCCTGCAATTCCGTCCCTAATCAGTTCCTCATCTTCCCCTTTAATTCCTTCGATCCTTGCGTATTATTTTGCAGGTTCGAGTTTGTTAGGCATTGAGTTAGGGATGGAGGGGTGAGGGATTTGCATTCTAGTGCTTAAGTGAAAACTTTGTTCGTATGCACACCGCTTAATTTGAGTTCACTCATGTTAGAATCCAACTTTGTCGTTTGCATTGATTGCGACTGACTGATCGAGAGTTTTGTCCTATTTTTGGAGAAGATTTAATGAGGCGCAGTGATGCCAAAGTATCCATTCTATACACTGGGATGAGCAAGAATCTGTGCGTTAGCTGGCTCCATCAGTTCAATTCTCTGCTCATTGCTTCTGCGTTTAAGCAGAAGAGAAAGCAAACAGTTTTTTGAGCGTTTTTTGTAACGATCAGTTTCTTGTAAATTCTCAGTAATTGATTCTCAATCAGCGATTCTCAATCGCGATTCTCAATCAGCGATTCTCAATCAGCGATTCTCAATCGCGATTCTCAATCAGCGATTCTCAATCAGCGATTCTCAATCAGCGATTCTCAATCAGCGATTCTCAATCAACGGTTCTCAATCAGCGATTCTCAATCAGCGATTCTCAATCAGCGATTCTCAATCAGCGATTCTCAATCAGCGATTCTCAATCAGCGATTCTCAATCAGCGATTCTCAATCAGCGATTCTCAATCAGCGATTCTCAATCAGCGATTCTCAATCAGCGATTCTCAATCAGCAATTCTCAATCAGCGATTCTCAACCAGCGATTCTCAATCAGCGATTCTCAATCAGCGATTCTCAATCAGCGATTCTCAATCAGCGATTCTCAATCGCGATTCTCAATCAGCGATTCTCAATCAGCAATTCTCAATCAGCGATTCTCAATCAGCGATTCTCAATCAGCGATTCTCAATCAGCGATTCTCAATCAGCAATTCTCAATCAGCGATTCTCAATCAGCGATTCTCAATCAGCGATTCTCAATCAGCGATTCTCAATCAGCGATTCTCAATCAGCGATTCTCAATCAGCAATTGTCAGTAAGCGATTCTCAAACAGCGATTGTCAGTAAGCGACTCTCAATCAGCGATTCTCAATCAGCGATTCTCAATCAGCGATTCTCAATCAGCGATTCTCAATCAGCGATTCTCAATCAGCGATTCTCAATCAGCGATTCTCAATCAGCGATTCTCAATCAGCGATTCTCAATCAGCGATTCTCAATCAGCGATTCTCAATCAGCGATTGTCAGTAAGCGATTCTCAAACAGCGATTGTCAGTAAGCGATTCTCAAACAGCGATTGTCAGTAAGCGATTCTCAATCAACGATTCTCAATCAGCGATTCTCAATCAGCAATTCTCAATCAGCGATTCTCAATCAGCGATTCTCAATCAGCGATTCTCAATGAGCGATTTTCAATCAGCGATTCTCAATCAGCGATTCTCAATCAGCGATTCTCAATCAGCGATTCTCAATCAGCGATTCACAAGCTCCGACTATGAATCAGTTCGTTGTGGCCTCGCTTCCACGCATTTCATCGGGGCCAGTTTCATCAAAACTTTCATCACAAAATATTTCATCGACCAACAGGCAGAATTATCTAAGATTTCGAGATGAGCCTTCGATATGCCCTGACAGGGCTTGCGTTCCCGGGGCTGAATTTTCGTTCAGCATTAATTAGAGAATGTCTTCCGAACTGAGCATGTCGTCTGTTTCAATTAAGACAAATCTATGGAGATTTTCGGGGGTATTGGACGTGAGCAGTAATCCGCCTGAGCTGAGGCAGGACGCTAATCGCTGATGAGGCTCTGGCGGTGATGTTGAAAGCGAAATGAAAATCATTTTTCGCTACTCGGGCGGAGGGATTCCGGAGCTGCTTCATTTGAGATGAGGCTGATTGGGCTGCTGCTCGGGGAAGGGGAATGAAAGGGAGTGGAAAAAATGGCTTTTGCAAGGCCTTTATGAGCAGCTTTGCGGATTCAGCGGGGAGGCATCCGATGCCTCCATTCCGCTAACCCCTGGCAACCACGGGCAGCTGGTGCTGCGGTGTGGCGCATGGAGATCCGGTGGTGCCGGTGTCCACAGCGCGGTCCCACTTCCGGAGAGTCCAGGGGTGGATGGTCGCTCGCCTGGTAGCCCTTAGTTAGCGGACGAGCTGGCAGAGGTTCTCGGGCCTGAAAACGTCGGAGAGGTCCGGGTTTGGGCCGAGGTAGGTGAGCCTGTCCTGAGTTAAGGCGGGGCACTCACAGATGAAGTGCTCCGCATTATCGACACCGGAGAGGCAGAAGGGGCATTCCTCACTGCGGATTTTTCCCTGGAGGTGACGATGCCTGGAATAACAACTGGGACCTTAAAGAGTCATGGACCCATGGTTACCGCTGATGTCCCTGCGGTTGAGTCCAAGCAGGGCCCTGCGGAGGGTGGGGGAAGGGCAGGGGACAGCGGCGCGGGATTGCCGGCAGTCGAGGGCGTTAACCCACCTCTCCCTGTGCTTTGAACCCACCCACTGGCTGGGGTGGGGGCCACGGGCAGGGGACCAGTAAAAGAACCGGTCAAGCCAGCCTTGGCCAGGCGATCGGCCAACTCGTTGCCCGAGTGGCCCGAGTGCCCGGGGATCCACCTTAGTGACACCTTGTTAGAGGCGTCTAAGCGGTTGAGCTTAGGTTGGTGAGGTTGGGGAGATTGTTAAGATTGGGGAGATTGTTAAGATTGGGGAGATTGGGAGATTGGGGAGATTGGGGAGATTGGGGAGATTGGGGAGATTGGGGAGATTGGGGGGGGATTGGGGAGATAGGGGATGTTAAGGAGCTGGGTAGGTATGAAGAAGTAGAGTGGGAGATCAAACAGGAATATGAAGGCAATGGCGGTGAGAACGAGATGCAAAGGAAGATGGTCTCAAGGCACACAGAAAGGAGAGGCAATTAGGCAGCAGGATTACAGGGTAGACTCAGGACTAAGCGAGTAAGACGACAGCCAGCCCGCGGTTGAGCGCTAATGATAACCCAGAGCTGCCGCGCAGGCCAACAGGTAAAGCAGCTCATCCACAGGCAGTGGAATGGATTGCAAAACCTTATTAAACAGAAAGCATTCACGCTAAACGAAGGAAAGGAAAGACAGCCAAAAAACCTGTGCATCGGTCCCTATTTTTAGCAGCAGGTATCTAGAGATCTCTGTGCCTTTGTCTACTGATTAGTAAACTTCCATTTTTCATTTGTGGGAAAATTAGGCATCACAATCACGGAAGCTTTAGCTATCAGTGCTAGCCTGTTAGACACAATCTCTTAGACACGATCTGTTAGACAGGATCTATCTGTTAGACACGATCTGTTAGACACGATCTGTTAGACACGATCTGTTAGACACAATCTGTTAGACACAATCTGTTTGACACGATCTGTTAGACACGATCTGTTAGACACGATCTGTTAGACACAATCTGTTTGACACGATCTGTTAGACACTATCTGTTAGACAGGATCTATCTGTTAGACACGATCTGTTAGAGACGATCTGTTAGACACGATCTGTTAGACACGATCTGTTAGACACAATCTGTTTGACACGATCTGTTAGACACGATCTGTTAGACACGATCTGTTACACACAATCTGCTAGACACGATCTGTTAGACACGATCTGTTAGACACGATCTGTTAGACACGATCTGTTAGACACGATCTGTTAGACACGATCTGTTAGACACGATCTGTTAGACACGATCTGTTAGACACGATCTGTTAGACACGATCTGTTAGACACGATCTGTTAGACACGATCTGTTAGACACGATCTGTTAGACACGATCTGTTAGATACACAGCTCAAAGCAGACCCAAGCAGGTATCTATACAGAAGCAGTACATAAGAAGCTCCCAGTTAAAACAAAACTAAGCAGCGTAGACAGTTCGTACCTTCGGCGTCGACTTACCTGCAGAAGGCTTAAGGAATTCCTTCTGGAGGCCGAGGTACAGGACTCGAAGCTCGGGAGTTCGGGAAGGGAAGGGTTCGTAGTGGGGGGGGGACTCGGAGCAAATTGGAAAGGAAGGCGAGAGGAGTCTTTGCAAAAGGAGGAAATTAGGCAGAAGCCTCGAGCCGGCTCGCCCCGTCCCCCTCTGCTCAAAAAGACGTCGAGAGCTTGCCGCAGGGGAGGAGAGAGCAGCCCTGCCTAGCAACTGAAGAAAAATATACATTTTAAAGAAAGAAATCCCAAGCAGACTCGTTTTCAGTTTTTGTCCCGCAGCCTTTTCATCCCATATGTAGCCGTAATACTTGGATACATCCTTTCAATCAGGCTGTCCCTGCCTCTCTAACCTACCGTGCATCCTCGAACCCAGACCTGTAACAATAACAAACTAGGCCTTGAAGATGGGCAAGTTTTGCTGAGATAAAAATTCAGGTGAGTTCAATTTCGCACATCTACTAAGATTTTGTGCATACAACTGGGGGCCATAGCAACCGGGGTCAAATCTTTGCTGCAATCATTATCTCAACCCATTTGACTTCCGAATCCCAAATGAAGCGAGCACGTGTTTTTTTCCGAGGTGCACTCAAGCTAAAGTCTTTATGAAATGCTTGATGAAGAGCTGCTCCTGTCTCCTAAGTGTGTCTTTCTCGACCGCGGATTCAGCTAAATGACGATATTCCCTTGCTTCATCCGGAATTCAAAAGTACAAACAGTCAGATACTAAAGTAGACATTAGGCTTTAGAGTAAGATTGGTGAGATGTCGGAGATTTAGCGCTCTGAAGAAAAACCGAAAAACCTGCATCCTTCTGCTCCAGCTGACCCAGTTGTCTCAGTACCGGTCGTGAGAAATCCGTGATATTTTATAATTACAGCCTGAGAACAAGGTTACTCATGATTAATAAAAGCTCCGCTTCTCAAGGTCTCGAGTTCCATTCGAGTGGGAATGCTCCAGTGGATTAGGAAAAGTTTAGTCAAGCGTAGAAGTGTGACTTCGGGATTAGGTAGAAAATCTCGAACACCAGCTGCGGTTGATGCGGAGGAGGCCATGGGGGCGCCAAAATCTTTGATTTTATAACATCACAAACGCTCTAAACTCATGAAATTCAATTTTCTGCAGGCATTCCAAAATAAAAAAATCAAAACTCGAAACAGCAATCGAATTACGTTGCTATGGGCAGTTGCATGGCAACGTCCGTCGGTGTCTCGCCAGTCACAGCGGTGGTGACGGAGACTCCGCAAGCCAGAGGCGCCACAAACAACAATAACAATGGCACCGTTTCAGCGCCTCCCGCGCCGCAAGCTCGAATTGTCGAAGTTAAGCCGGTGATGCGACGTCAGCAAACAGAAGATCGCGACGAGGGCGAAGGTAACGGTGGCGTTTTCGCTAGCGGAGGACTTGACCGACGGCCGAACGGGAAGGCCAAGATCGAAGCTGAGCGGAATAGCGACGAAATCGGTGAGGAAACTTTAGGTAATAAGTTAGTTAGTTAGTTAGTTAGTTAGTTAGTTAGTTAGTTAGTTAGTTAGTTAGTTAGTTAGTTAGTTAGTTAGTTAGTTAGTTAGTTAGTTAGTTTGTTTGTTTGTTTGTTTGTTTGTTAGTTAGTTAGTTAGTTAGTTAGTTAGTCAGTTAGTTAGTCAGTTAGTTAGCCGCTTAGTTAGTTAGTTAGTTAGGCACTTAGTTAGTGAGCTAGTTAGTTGTTTTCCTCACGACTATCTTCTTTACTCACGAAAGGTATCAGTTTGGACCATAGACAACGGGCAGTCCTTTAAAATAGACTAAGCCTTCTGCTTACGGACCAAGGTCTTCTTCAAAGTCAGATGCTCTACTACAGCTGATGCCAATCCCGTAATTAGGTTAGGGTCTGAAATATTCTAAATGGAACAGTGCTCCCGAAATTAAATTTGTAGACTATTTCCTTTCTGCAGTTATATCTAAATATCAGTTAGACGAGGCTGTTCAAAATCAGGAAAAGTCGTTAGGCCAAACTCCGTTAAACTCTTACGTCGTCATCTTTTCTTCTAATTTCAGACAACTTCCACCAGGAGGTGGATATCAAACCGGACTCTGGTGAAAATGATGCTGAGCCTCGGGATGAAAATGATGCTGATGGACCGTCTGAGCGTGAGCATTTTTTTTCATTTCCTGCTTCAGTTTAAATTCCTAAAATTTTCAGCTCAGATGCACTCCGCCTTTCCTCTAATGAAAAGCCACCGTCACGTAATATTTCACATTTTGGATAGCCTTAACTAAAAAAGTTTCCATCTTGTTGAAGTTCTTAAAGGAGGAAAGGAAAGGAGGACAGAAAAGGTGTGCAACATCTAAGGCCTAAATTAGAGCCTTACTTTTCGGGAAATGTTCAAAGCTCCCCTCGTGTAGACTGACTAACCCATCGAATATTTGTATTGATTTCTATCTATCCCGAAATGCCTTCCCGGCAGGGCCGATCAGCTCGCTGCTGTACAATAGTTTGCGCAAAGCCTCAAGCACGCAGTACGCGGAAAGCGAAGTTGAAGTTGAACGAATGCCGTCCGTTGGCACCCCGGAGGCCAGCTACACCTGCTCTGTGCGGTGAGGCGTCATGCTGAGAATCTGTTGTTGTCGCTTTACGAAATTTAGTACAGGTAGACTAGCCATTTAGCCCCCCGCTGGGGGGCTTTAAAATGACACCAAGGGGTTTTTATTTTGGCCCAACAGTAACCATTAATTTCCATTTCCATTAATCAAAAATTACTTTTTCTCATTTTGAAATATATAAATTGCCATGACTAGCATTTTGCATTAAAGAAACAGCAAGGGCAAATAATTTTGCAGTCAAAGGGTATAGAAATTAAAGAGGCGAAGAGGAATCCCGCTTTGATTCAGTGAGCAAGCGTCTAAATAGATCCGATTAGCCAATGCTGAAGTACCTAGGCTAGCTTTTAATCCTCAAAAAGGCGACACCTTACGAAGATTATACGTAATATTGCACGCAGATATACGAAAAGCTATAAATAGTACATCTGGCTTCTCACTCCATCTTATCGATCAGTAGGCCAAGAAAGGGGGGCCGTAGCCCAGAGGTCCAGCGCGCCGCCCTGATGTGCCAGCGGCCCAGGCTCGATTCCAAGTGCAGTCACATTAATTTGGGGGCTTATTTGGAATCTCGGCTTGGCTCTGCTCGTGCAATTAACGGCATTGAGGGCGAATCCCCAAGGCACAGTGAAGTGTACATGCCCTAACGATAAATAAAGTTAGGGGCCGCTGTACACTCTTGTGTGAGTATGTGCCTGTGCCTGTGCAGGCTCGATTCCAAGTGCAGTCACATTAATTTGGGGGCTTATTTGGAATCTCGGCTTGGCTCTGCTCGTGCAATTAACGGCATTGAGGGCGAATCCCCAATGCACAGTGAAGTGTACATGCCCTAACGATCAATTTTCTCATTTCGAGAAAAGTGTACACAGTGTACACAGTGAAGTGTACATGCCCTAACGATAAATAAAGTTAGGGGCCGCTGTACACTCCTGTGTGAGTGTGTGCCTGTGCATACGACTGTGTACGTATCCGCGCGCTTGTGTGCCTGCTCAGTGGAGTCGGCGGAATGGGCAGCAATGCCTCTCGCCGGTTGTGTGACAATGTCGCTTACAGTGCGCCGGCCCCTGTCTCTAATAATAGATCGGTCAAGAAGGCATCATTCCTGTTTAACTATACTTTGTTCAGTAGAAAGCAAAGAGAAAAGAGAAAAAAACTGAAAAACTTCCAGATTAAAGAAAGTCGCCCAAATGGTTGAAGAGGACGCAATCAACAAGCTGATGCTGGTGAAGAATCTGCAATACGCTGTTGAAGTGCTCGAGGCGGTCTACATTGAAGAAACCAAGTGAGTATCTGGTGTCTGTTATAATTGCTTTGTTAGCAGAACCCCTTCTTACATAATGCTTGGGACGAATTCCAACGAACTTACTTGCAACAACTTGCAGGCGACTCTGCAATGAAGACGACGACCTACCAACGGTGTCGCCGACTGAGGTGCCCAATGAGGTGCGCGACTGGCTGGCCTCGACGTTCACCCGTACGCAATCGTCAATGCAGCAGAACAAAGACAAGCCGAGGTTCAGAAGCGTGGCCAATGCAATCAGAGCCGGCATCATGGTTGAACGGTGAGAGTTCCTACTGCGCTTTTAGTCATGCAATGAACAGGTCGCATCTAATCTGAACTTCTTTTGTCTTTCAATTTTTACAGAATTTATCGCAGGCTCTCCAGCGCCAGCAGCATAACAGTACCGCCTAATGTTGTCATTCTGTTGAAGGTAAACTGATTCAACAAGCTTACGTACTCGTAAATCACCTAGAGAATACTTACCTACCATAACAATAATAATAATGGATTACACCTGCCCTGGGGAGGGTCGCCACACACAGCCTCAATTACCCCAGCTAATGCTGGCACCCATTTTACAGCTGGGTGAACTGAAGCAATGCAGAGTTAAGTGTCTTGCTCAAGGACACCAATTGTACCGAGTGGGAACGGGAATCGAACCCCCGACCTTCAAGTCGTGAGTCCGACGCTCTAATCACTAGCCTACAACCCCTTGTAGCCTACAACTAACCTGCCTACCATGAAATATACAAAAATGATATTTGAAATGACATTGTTTGAGAAATGTTTGGAATTAAATTTTTTCACCCCTCAAACTGCCCAGGCTGGTTTGGACACCTGGGCTTTCGACATCTTCGAACTGAATGAGGCGGCCGATAATCACGCCTTGAAGTACATCGGAGCCGAACTGCTGCACAAGTACAATCTTATTAGCAAATTCAAGGTAATGAAAAACGTTTGCTCCTAGTGAACGATTAAAATATTTTCATATAATCAAATCGACACAATGAAACTATCCCGCTTCAAGATCAACCCGTCAACGTTGGACAACTTTCTGCTGAAATGCGAAGAAGGCTACAGCAAGTGGAGCAATCCTTATCACAATCTGCTTCACGGTGCCGACGTGGCGCAGACTTGTCACTACATCATGCACGAGTCAAGGCTCGCGGTATGACCTAAAACTTTGATTTGAGGCGAATTAAGGGTTTGTCTGCGCTTAATGATTTTATGACGCTTTATTATTTGTTACTTGAGAACTTTATACTTAAAAACTTGATGCTTGAATGCATGGTTGATGCTTGAAGACTTGATGCTTGAATGCATGGTTGATGCTTGAAGACTTGATGATTGAAGACTTGATGCTTGAAGACTTGATGCTTGAAGAATTGATGCTTGAATGCATGGTTGATGCTTGAAGACTTGATGATTGAAGACTTGATGCTTGAAGACTTGATGAGGACTTGATGCTTGAATGCTTGGTTGATGCTTGAAGACTTCGTGCCTAAAGACTTGGTGCCTGAAGACTTGGTGCCTGAAGACTTGTTGATTTAATATTTGATGCTTTGCCTCAGCACTTTTCGTGGACGTTCCTGAATGTCTAGAGTTAAATATTCAACAATTACGAGCAAATTACAATCCGCGCTCGCAGCACTGGCTGACTGACTTGGACGTCTTCGCCACGGTGATTGCCGCCCTGATCCACGACTACGAGCACACGGGCACGACGAATAACTTTCATATCAACACCAACTCCGAGCTGGCCCTGCTCTACAATGATAAGGGAGTGCTGGAGAACTATCACGTGAGTGCCGTCTTTAGTCTGATGCGGGAAGATGACTACAATATTCTGACTGGCCTCACCGTTGAGGAGTTCAAGTGAGTTCACTCTGTGACGCTCTTCAGACAGACTGAGAGACAGACACTAAGACAGAAAGATAGACAGACACTAAGACAGAAAGACAGACAGACAATAAGACAGAAAGATAGACAGACACTAAGACAGAAAGACAGACAGACAGACAGACAGACAGACAGACAGACAGACAGACAGACAGACAGACAGACAGACAGACAGACAGACAGACAGACAGACAGACAGACAGACAGACAGACAGACAGACAGACAGACAGACAGACAGACAGACAGACAGACAGACAGACAGACAGACTGCATCTTCAAACCAAACCGCAGGGAGTTCCGCGCTCTCGTCATCGAGATGGTGCTGAACACGGACATGAGTCTGCACTTCCAGCAGATTAAAAGCATGAAGCAGCTTCTCAGCATGCCGGATAAGTAAGAGATTGATTGATCTATCTTTATCACTTCCTGATAAGCCACTACTCTGATGAACCACCCCGTCTATCTTTCAATGCCAGAATCGACAAGTCCAAGGTGCTGTCAATGGTGCTGCACTGCGCTGACATCAGCCACCCCGGCAAGCCATGGGAGATGCACTACAAGTGGACAATCGCTCTGCTAGAGGAGTTCTTCAGACAGGTGCAATGAGAGTTTCAAATTGACTTTTTGCAGTTTCTTTTCTTCT
This sequence comes from Macrostomum lignano, assembly GCA_002269645.1. Taxonomy (NCBI): domain Eukaryota; kingdom Metazoa; phylum Platyhelminthes; family Macrostomidae; genus Macrostomum; species Macrostomum lignano. The sequence continues at coordinate 142,257 of NIVC01000714.1, forward strand.
CAATTTGCTCAAACTGAAATGCCCATCCATGACTTCTCTCCGTTCAGGGTGACAGAGAAAAGAAACTCGAGATCCAGGTCTCACCGCTGTGCGACCGCAACACCACACTGGTGGCTCAGTCTCAGGCCGGTGCGGAGTGGCATGGGAGGGAGGAGGGAGCGGAGAGGGGAGCGGAGAGGGGAGCGGAGAGGGGAGCGGAGAGGGGAGCGGAGAGGGGAGCGGAGAGGGGAGCGGAGAGGGGAGCGGAGAGGGGAGCGGAGAGGGGAGCGGAGAGGGGAGCGGAGAGGGGAGCGGAGAGGGGAGCGGAGAGGGGAGCGCAGAGGGGAGCGCAGAGGGGAGCGGAGAGGGGAGCGGAGAGGGGAGCGGAGAGAGGAGCGGAGAGGGGAGCGGAGAGGGGAGCGGAGAGGGGAGCGGAGAGGGGAGCGGAGAGGGGAGCGGATATGAGGGAAGAGAAAGGAGCTGAAAAGGGAGCGGAGACGGGAACGGAAACGGGAGGAGAGAGAGGGGAACTGGGAGGAGAACTGAGAGGGGAAGTGAGAGGGGAAGTGACAGGGGAAGTGACAGGGGAAGTGACAGGGGAAGTGACAGGGGAAGTGAGAGGGGAAGTGACAGGGGAAGTGAGAGGGGAAGTGAGAGGGTGAGTGACAGGGGAAGTGAGAGGGGAAGTGAGAGGGTAAGTGAGAGGGGAAGTGAGAGGGTAAGTGAGAGGGGAAGTGAGAGGGGAAGTGACAGGGGAAGTGACAGGGGAAGTGAGAGGGGAAGTGACAGGGGAAGTGAGAGGGGAAGTGAGAGGGGAAGTGACAGGGGAAGTGACAGGGGAAGTGAGAGGGGAAGTGACAGGGGAAGTGACAGGGGAGAAAAAGGGGAGACACAACCGGTAAGATCCCTGACATCAAATTTCTAGGCTTTATCGATTTCATAATGGAGCCGAGCTTTGTGGTTCTTGGCGACATGCTGGAGAAAATTCTGCTGCCATTTTTTGAGCAGCAGCAGAAGCAAGGGGATGCTGACTCTCGTGATGATGAAGCGGAATACGGTAAGGCTGCACAAGCTTAAAGTCTAAGTTATTAAATTTAAATCTGAGGTAGATTGATAACCATCAATTCAGGTAGATAGATAACCAGCAATTCAGGTAGATAGATAACCATCAATTCAGGTAGATAGATAACCATCAATTCAGGTAGATAGATAACCATCAATTCAGGTAGATAGATAACCAGCAATTCAGGTAGATTGATAACACCAATTCAGGTAGATAGATAACCATCAATTCAGGTAGATAGATAACCAGCAATTCAGGTAGATAGATAACCAGCAATTCAGGTAGATTGATAACCACCAATTCAGGTAGATAGATAACCAGCAATTCAGGTAGATAGATAACCATCAATTCAGGTAGATAGATAACCATCAATTCAGGTAGATAGATAACCATCAATTCAGGTAGATTGATAACCACCAATTCAGGTAGATTGATAACCACCAATTCAGGTAGATAGATAACCATCAATTCAGGTAGATTGATAACCACCAATTCAGGTAGATAGATAACCAGCAATTCAGGTAGATAGATAACCACCAATTCAGGTAGATTGATAACCAGCAATTCAGGTAGATTGATAACCACCAATTCAGGTAGATTGATAACCACCAATTCAGGTAGATTGATAACCATCAATTCAGGTAGATTGATAACCACCAATTCAGGTAGATAGATAACCAGCAATTCAGGTAGATAATTAACCATCAATTTAGGTAGATAATTAACCATCAATTCAGGTAGATAGATAACCATCAATTCAGGTAGATGGATAACCATCAATTCAGGTAGATTGATAACCACCAATTCAGGTAGATTGATAACCACCAATTCAGGTAGATTGATAACCACCAATTCAGGTAGATTGATAACCATCAATTCAGGTAGATTGATAACCACCAATTCAGGTAGATAGATAACCAGCAATTCAGGTAGATAATTAACCATCAATTCAGGTAGATAATTAACCATCAATTCAGGTAGATAGATAACCATCAATTCAGGTAGATAGATAACCATCAATTCAGGTAGATTGATAACCACCAATTCAGGTAGATAGATAACCAGCAATTCAGGTAGATAGATAACCAGCAATTCAGGTAGATTGATAACCACCAATTCAGGTAGATTGATAACCATCAATTCAGGTAGATAGATAACCATCAATTCAGGTAGATAGATAACCATCAATTCAGGTAGATAGATAACCAGCAATTCAGGTAGATAGATAACCATCAATTCAGGTAGATAGATAATCATCAATTCAGGTAGATAGATAACCATCAATTCAGGTAGATAGATAACCATCAATTCAGGTAGATAGATAACCATCAATTCAGGTAGATTGATAACCACCAATTCAGGTAGATAGATAACCAGCAATTCAGGTAGATAGATAACCAGCAATTCAGGTAGATTGATAACCACCAATTCAGGTAGATTGATAACCATCAATTCAGGTAGATAGATAACCATCAATTCAGGTAGATAGATAACCATCAATTCAGGTAGATAGATAACCAGCAATTCAGGTAGATAGATAACCATCAATTCAGGTAGATAGATAATCATCAATTCAGGTAGATAGATAACCATCAATTCAGGTAGATAGATAATCATCAATTCAGGTAGATAGATAACCATCAATTCAGGTAGATAGATAACCATCAATTCAGGTGGATAAGGTAGACAGCTAACCATCTATATATAATAATCAAATTGGATAGGCATCTAATGCTTACTTGCATATAATTTGCATTCTGCAACATGTTAAAAGTTTCTATCAAAATCCAGCTGGGTCTGAGAGCTTAAACGCTTTTTACTCCGAGTTGCATGACATCTCTGTACCTTTCTGCGTTAAAAAACTTTACCATCTAACAAAGCTGCACTGTGCAAATGCAAACTCGACACTGCATGTTAATCGCATCCGCCAAAATGCACTGCTTGTTTTACAATTGCAGACATGTGGCAACAAGACGAGGGTAAGTGACCTGGCATCCTGACATGGATCGCGACAATTTACAACAGAAATCCAACATAGTTATAATTCTCAATAAGAATGGTTAATGAGTCAGCTGATCCTAGGCAGTCATACACGAACTCAATTTTAGACACGAAAGCAATGACTCTGCAGCGTCCGTGGGACAGCTTCATCAAGGAGAACCGGGCCGAATGGAAAGTGCGAGCAGAGAAAGGTGATTCAATTCGCATTGCTTATAAATTTAGTAGCCTACTAAATAAAGAATTTTAAGTAGTAGAATTGGAATTTTAAAACGACTATTCCTATTTTACAGAGGAAGCCGAGAAGAAAGCAAAAGCGGCGGCAACAGAGGCAGAAGCGGCTGACAAGAAGCAATAGTGAATTCCCGAGCTGGACCATCTGAGCTCCCATAATTTTGATCATTCGAAAAATACCAAGAAGCGTATCCACTTCTTTTCCTATAAGCCCATCCTCCGATAAGCCCATCCTCCGATAAGCCCATCCTCCGATAAGCCCATCCTCCGTTAAGCCCATCCTCCAATAAGCCCATCCTCCGATAAGCCCATCCTCCGATAAGCCCATCCTCCGATAAGCCCATCCTCCGATAAGCCCATCCTCCGATAAGCCCATCCTCCGATAAGCCCATCCTCCGATAAGCCCATCCTCCGATAAGCCCATCCTCCGATAAGCCCATCCTCCGATAAGCCCATCCTCCGATAAGCCCATCCTCCGATAAGCCCATCCTCCGATAAGCCCTTCCTCCGATAAGCCCATCCTCCGATAAGCCCATCCTCCGATAAGCCCTTCCTCCGATAAGCCCATCCTCCGATAGCCCATCCTCCGATAATCCCATCCTCTGATAAGCCCATCCTCCGATAAGCCCATCCTCCGATAAGCCCATCCTCCGATAAGCCCATCCTCCGATAATCCCATCCTCCGATAAGCCCATCCTCCGATAAGCCCATCCTCCGATAAGCCCTTCCTCCGATAAGCCCATCCTCCGATAATCCCATCCTCCGATAATCCCATCCTCTGATAAGCCCATCCTCCAATGAGCCCATCCTCCAATGAGCCCATCCTCCGATAATCCCATCCTCCGATAATCCCATCCTCCGATAAGCCCATCCTCCGATAGCCCATCCTCCGATAAGCCCATCCTCCGATAAGCCCATCCTCCGATAAGCCCATCCTCCAATAAGCCCATCCTCCGATAAGCCCATCCTCCAATAAGCCCATCCTCCGATAAGCCCATCCTCCGATAAGCCCATCCTCCGATAATCCCATCCTCCGATAAGCCCATCCTCCGATAGCCCATCCTCCGATAAGCCCATCCTCCGATAAGCCCATCCTCCGATAAGCCCATCCTCCAATAAGCCCATCCTCCGATAAGCCCATCCTCCGATAAGCCCATCCTCCGATAAGCCCATCCTCCGATAGCCCATCCTCCGATAAGCCCATCCTCCGATAAGCCCATCCTCCGATAAGCCCATCCTCCGATAAGCCCATCCTCCGATAAGCCCATCCTCCGATAAGCCCATCCTCCGATAAGCCCATCCTCCGATAATCCCATCCTCCGATAATCCCATCCTCCGATAAGCCCATCCTCCGATAGCCCATCCTCCGATAAGCCCATCCTCCGATAAGCCCATCCTCCGATAAGCCCATCCTCCGATAAGCCCATCCTCCGATAAGCCCATCCTCCGATAATCCCATCCTCCGATAATCCCATCCTCTGATAAGCCCATCCTCCAATGAGCCCATCCTCCAATGAGCTAACAAATTCAAGTTAAATTGGAAGTGGATTTAGTCATAGAAATCTCGTAATTGTTGTTTTCTTCCATCAAAAAAACGTGGACAGCGCCGAATTGACTACTTTTGAGTAGTATATGCCATGCCTACACATATGTGCGTACAGCTAGCTATGAATGCAATTCACGCCTGTGTATCTCTGTATATACGAGTATTTACGTAATCGTAGAAATCGTAGAAATTGGTCTTTCTGATCAGCCCAAATGGACACCAATATTATAGTATAATTTACAACCTAAGCGGATCGAACCTCGGGGATTGGGGATTATAGTATTTGCTATCGTTAAAAATCCCGATTCCCAACACAAACTATTAAAGTACACATGCTCTATTCAAGGACTACTAAAGTACAAGGACGCAACACTCGAAATCTATGAAAAAATGTTTTTGAGGGCCACAAAATACACCAGGGAGATAGGAGGTTTTCATTTTTCAGCACAAAAATTGTTATTGCTTTCGATGGGAGGCGGATCCAGTGTTCATCTTTTGATATGTTGTGCCTTTCTTATTGCTCTATCGATTATTCATAAAGCTTTTCGTTTAGAAAAGAAGGATTCTATGATAATTTCTTTTTCTACGTACAATTGTCCTGTGCTTAAGTGCTCGGCTCATTGGTTTTATGAATCGATTTTGTCATTCTTAGCCGACTGTAACAATAAGTGTAACAGAGATGATAAAATAGATTTATAAAACCAAGGATTCGAGCTGCACCATGCTGCACCAACATTTTTATGATTTTTAGGTAAAGGAAATGCACGTAAGATAAAAAACCCCAATTTTCTGAACAAAAAGCTTCATGAATATCGATAGAGCTGTCAGAAAGGCTCAACATATCAAAAGATGAACATTGGGTCTGCCTCCCATCAAAAGCAATAACAATTTTTGTGCTGAAGAGTGAAAACCTCCTATCTCCGTAGTGTACTTTTCGGCGAAAAGTGGTCTTCAAAACGTTTTCCATGAAACTTGAGTGTCGCGTCCTGTATATACGTTTCTTTAGTTGTCCTTGATTCTATTGCGTTCGATTAATTTCGAGTAATACATGTAGCACCTAGACCTAGACTAAGACATTAGTATAGTTGACGCTGCACTTTATTAGCAACCAAAAAATATCTAAATTTCATGTTAACGAGTTTTTTAGCAGCCGTTTCACCGCCAGAATTGCACTGCACTTCCCACCCATTTGGCACAGCGCTTGCGTATATAGTGTAAGAATACCTTTTCTTGCTCAGAGTGTGGATAAAGTAGATCCCTGTAAACTGAGTGCACTATATAGTATCTGCACATACATGTACAACACTGAAGAAAAAATATTATATTAACATTCCAAATAAATTTGACTTGTATTGAGAAACACAGCATATTTTCGAATTCTTAATCCCACAAGAAATATTATGATTTCAAATTGCAAAAATTTTCAATAGAACGCATGTTTTTATTATATTCCGCATTAAGACACTACATGCCTACGAGTACAGTAGTATGATACAGATATTAGCACACAAAAATACAAATACAATACATGATGATACGCTTGTTTGGGTATTGAAGCTAATAGACAAACAAGCAGATATGGATGCTATGGATACAGGAGAATATGTGCTAACAGTCGCTGTCAGTTTCTAGATAAGAGATGATTGAGGCACAGATCAAAGATAGGGCCGGGCCGGGGAGAGAGGGTTAGAGGTTCAGAGGGAGGGTCAGAGAGTCGGAGGGTTTGTGGCTCAGTGGGAGGGTCAGAGGGTCGGAGGGTCGGAGGATCAGAGGGTCAGAGGGTCAGAGGGTCAGAGGTCAGAGGGTCAGTGGCTCAGTGGAAGGGTCAGAGGGTCGGAGGGTCAGAGGGTCAGAGGGTCAGAGGGTCAGAGGGTCAGAGGTCAGAGGGTCAGTGGCTCAGTGGAAGGGTCAGAGAGTCAGAGGGTCAGTGGGTCACAAGGAGAGCCATAGCCCAGAAAGGGTCATAGTTTAAAGAGGAGAATAGCCAAAGCTTAGATGGGGCACACTGTTCGTTACCCAGAGACGGACCAACATGTAGTAAATGATTGGCATTAAAATTGTGTTCTAGCAAATTTTAATCCTAGCAAAAGACAAGAGATAGCTTTAATGTCTAAATTTGAGCAAGAAAAACTGATTATGTTTCCAACAGATCTAATCAGTGCCAATTTCTTTAAGTGAAATGGCTTAGCAACCAATATATTTATATTTTAAAAATGTATTCATTCCGGTTAAGATTCTGACCTACAGACGTAAAGAGAGAAGGTAGATAGGGAGAGAGACAGAAAGTCAAGCGACACGACTCCTAAAAATGGGAGAATTATCAGAGCATCGCAGGATTTTGTCCTCAGGCTACCTAGATCTCCAAAACATTGGTGACATTCTTAGTAAAAAAGGCATTTACTAAAAGTGCGATAGGAAAAACTGAGAAGGTATCCATTAGGTCCTCAAGATTTTAGTCAGTGGGACAAACTCTGAAACTCACGTTCGGGTGGGTTGTGTTGATGAGGGTAAGAAAATCGTCGTGATATTTAATCTTTAATCGGATAACCTCCATCACAGATCAATAGATCATGGTAGGAAAAGCGCAATTATTAAACGAATATCTGCTGACTGTTCATCTATAAAGTTTAAATAAATATTAATGTTATAATCAAGCCTAACGTCACTCTATGTAACGTACGTATCTATTTACCTGCTTAAGAAAAATTGATAGATCATGGCTGGATAACAAATTTGTAGGAAATGTTAATAGCGTAATAATTATTATTTTGAATAAATAATTGAATAAAGGAATAAATTTTGCGTAACAAAAAAGCAAATATTGTGAACAAGTTTTTTCTCACATCACTGTTGAGTCAGATATCCGGTCACAGATCGTCACTTCACTTCATAGAAATCGACATTTGTCAGTACCAATTGTCAGTTCAGTACCATAGCTTTCCCGACGATAGATTTTGGTGCCTCTTGGGAGCTCGAATGAATCTTCTTTTACTTTTAGCAAGTAGATGTCCCGTCCATCAACTGTATCAATCTTCTTAGCTCCAGGAATTAGATTCATTGGAATTTCCACCACATACCCTAATCGTTCAGGAAGTACTCTCACTCCATCCCAATTGTTCCTCTCAATAGCAGAAGTCTTTTCGTTTGGTGGCATTGACGTGCAGTAAACACCTTTCCCATAGATTGCATCGGTGGTGGTGTCAGTTGATGCTCTCAAGACGCCTGATTCCGCAATTGCCTTCGCTCCTTTTTCATCGGTGTAATGATACAACGACATTGTCCGACCTTCAGTTCAGCAGCAGTTAGCCTGGAAATCGTGTATTAAGAATATTTCTAAAGCAGAAATTCTAGATCGAGCCTTCGTACTTATATGCCGTTGATTAACTGAGGTGCAGCCATGTAAAAAGGGAACTTGCGTCTTGAGCACTAAAAAACTTTAGGAGACGGGGGAACACGCAAGAACACTGTACATTGCACTGTACCCATTGTACTGTAGTTGCTGACACTTGTTGCTATCCTGTAAAGAATGTACTCACTTATCTCTCATTCCTTTATCTACAGTACCGTGGCACCGCACCGACTGGCTCTGCCTGGTACTCGGCTGACGTTGATGTCATCTCGCTTCGTCCGGTATCTGGAATGGAGGGTGGCCCTTATACTCTTATCATACCCATGTCTCCACTGCTGCCTTCTATTCGTCCTTTTTAGGCGCTTTATCGCTTACTTTTACCCTTTGCACTTCTAATTGAACCTCACCTCGCTTTGGCGATTTTTTTACCTTCGCTTCATTTTATGTGGCCCAACCTTACGGATTTCTATACTGTATAATGGTAGGTGACAAGTATGAATCGCTGGGTCTCATGAATTATAAAACTTTATAATGCTAAAATGATTTGAAACGTGTACCAGAAGTCACCTGCACGCCTCTGCCGAAGGCCCACATGCAGCTGCTACTGTGGCTGAGGCTCGTAATTCAGCCAAATGGACCAATCTGGGCGACTGGCCCGACTTTCGCCCGATCGGGATCGAGATCCTCGGCGCCTTGAACTCCCAAGTGTTGGAATTGGCGGATACACAGCATTACGCTCGTATGCACACATTTTCAAACAATCAATCAAGCAAAGTTTGAAACGACTTGATGTTCAGTCCGGTACAAACCCAGTACCGCTTTCAGCACTGAAAAGATCCAAAAACCTTAAATTTGGAAGCTGAACTGAGAACAAAACAAAAGCATATTTTGCGAGAGGTCTATTTCTATATTTAAGAGGATGGCGTTAGAGAGTCTTCATTACGGATATCATTTTACTTGGTTTTTACAATTTCACTATGTATTCATTTAAACAAAACTGAGGTTAATGAGTCTATATATGAAATGAAAATTGTGGCATTGACGAACTCTGTTTCAACGATATGTCAAGCTTTAAAAAGAAAGAATCTCACAATGTTCGAGGCAATTGAGGTAGTTTTTTATATTTTTTGGTAAAGCATAATACTTAAAATTTGATTTTGTCCATGGATGAGGGGAAACCGCCCTTTTAATCATTTTGACAAAAAGCACTACTAAATGTTTATAGCTGGTTTTAATAATAATTGATAGTTGTTAATTATTAACTAAATAATAATGTTCTGCAGAACTTCGGTATTGTTGTAACAGGTACGCTACAATCGTATGAGAAATAATGACACAAATATGTTAGCCAAGGCTGAAGTCTGGAAAGTTTAGAGAGCACCATAGCCTAGAAGAGGGCATAGGCATAGCTTAGATGGACATAGCCCAGAAGAGAGACATAGGCATAGCTTAGATGGACATAGCCCAGAAGAGAGACATAGGCATAGCTTAGATGGACATAGCCCAGAGGATATACTGTTCGTTACTGAGAAAGGGGCCGGCTCGGTCTGAAATACCACGCACCGTTTCAAGCTATAGTTGCATGGTAGCTCGTATATTTAAAAAACCTCCCGCAAAGCAACAAGTGCAACCACACACGGAGAGACAGACTTCCGCCACAGGTAAAAATGCAGCCATGAGATTAAAATTTATGCAAAATTTTCTTTTAGCGCACACTCTCTTGGCAAATAGAATTTGTCTTATCTGAAGCAAATTCTAGCAAAAGACAAGACATAGATTTAACGTCGATTCTAGCAAGAAAACTAAAACAAAAAATTTCCATGTTGCCAACACGTTTTGTCGTCACACAGATGTTATCAGGCCAATTCCTTTAAGATTTTTGATAGCTGATACAAAGTCCAAAATCAGGTTCATTCATTCCGGTAAAGATTTTCAGACTGGAAGAAAAAGAGAGAAAGGTAAGAGCGTTAGGGAGAGACAATAGGTGCAGCTGACGCTACTCTGAGCTCACTTTTCACCAGCGCTCCAACCGCTTCTCGAGTTTTTTACTGAAGTCAAGCGACGCGCCACCTAAGAATTGGAGAATAATAGGAACATCGCAGTATTCCGTCTCAGACTGCTTAGATTTCGAACCATTGGTGTGTTTTAAAGAATAAAGGTTTTGTTTGTATCATTGCACGTCTGTACTTTACCTTTTAACAATTTTTGGACATAAGTGAAGTTTATTCAGTCTTGGCCAGCTCAGTCCTAGAAAAGTGAGGTTGATTTACCATAGAGGGGTTTACCATAGACTATAGTAAAGAAATGGAATCGAGTCAAGTTCTTCTAAATCCGTCTTTCGTAAAGTTTTTAAGTCAAAGTGAATTTTATATAGTCGTTATAGCTAAACAAATGTGTTTAAATGGTGCAGGGTTGCCAGTCCGGGAATAACACAATCAAGCGTGTCATTGAGCGTCGCAGTGGGCGTTTCATGAATAATATCTTCTTATAGTGGGGATCTGCCTTACAGACACGGCCCTGCAATGTTCAACCGTTTGCATTGATGAAATATACGAACAATGATGTACTTCGAGCAGCACTCACGACTCAGCACCAAGATTTCGCAGAGAGCAGAGATTGACAGAACATCCGTCACTCACAACTGCTCTGATAACGGCACCAACATCATTTAGGCTTTAAATGCACTCGCGAAGTAGTCGACATTGCTAGCTTGGGGTCGATGCGGCGGAGTATATGTACGCGAGAAGGATCTTCCACGGGTCTTTATCTTCGTAAATCTTCGAAGCAAAGAGTCTCAGCTCAGTAGAATACTCGCCGTGCTGCAGTCTGCCTGATTCAGTGAAAATTCGATGAAATTTCTCTGAAACTTTCGAATTCAGTTGTCCACTTCTCTTCAGTTGTTTGATTGCCACTGCAGAGGCAAATGCCTTAGACTTGGCTTATAGAAATCTATTGTAGAACCTACCCACGGCATCGCTATCTGGATAGAATGAGGCTTCTTTTGCTTGAATCAGGTTTCAAGCTTCGTTTGATAATGCGAGCTCCGTGTTGGTTCAACTGGGTCTTCAGCATCAAAGCGCTGCAGGACTGGAGGATCGGGCCATTCGTATTTCGGAACCGCTGCCGGTCTCAATATTTTTCTACTCTTACTATAAGAGCTTGGCTAGCCTGTGCCAAAGTAAGACAATCTTCGTTCTTGAATGGAGCTCACATAGGTACTTGTTAGATGTCGGTGCGAATCCTCGATCTGTTTCAACGTTGTCGAGCCAAATAGCCAGCCTCTGTGCATCTTTGACCAGATATGCAAATAAAGACAGGCCATCGCAGTTGTTTAAAGTTTTCGAATTTGATGAGCACGATTTGGCCGAACAGCTTCTTTTAATCCTTGCAGCCATCTGCAGGCCACTGCTTGACTGAGGAAATACGGACTTGAGAATTTGATAGCTCTCAGGAAGGGTTTACATGTACTATGAATCAGCACTGCATTTTACAACGTTTTTACCATAGACAACTAAGAAATCTTCAGTAGCCAATGGATAAATAATCAGCGGTCCCAGTGTGTGACAACGATTGTCTGGCGAGCGCCGGTAGGCGCGAGCCATAGACAAATCGTTGTCACGTGCTGCGACCGCTGATTCTTTGCATTGTTTTTTTGTTTGACGATCCTACAGACAATGCATTGTTTGTAGTAATGTATTGTTCTGCATAAAAAATGCGAATAATGATCGTCAAATTGCTAAACAATGGGTGCGAACGGGGGCTTCAAGAGGCAGAATTGCACTCCTAAATTTAAAGCAGACGAGCAATCCATGGTTTTATTCATCCATGGTTTAAATACGTGGCACTTGATTAAATCGATTTCATTTCTTTACTATAGTCTATAGTAAACCCCGAGTGCTGACTAAATCAAACTCACTTTTCTAGGACTGAGCTGGCCAAAGACTGAATAAACTTCACTTGTGTCCAAAAAATTGTTAAAAGGTATAGTATCACTCGATTTGATAGGGGGTTGTAGCCTAGTTATTATCACACTCTTTCTTTCATTATATTATCAAAAGAAATGCATTCATTGTCAAACGATTTGGACCATAGACAGAATCAAAATCAGTAACAAAACAACAACAAAATACGCGACCCCGCATGCAAAGTCACAGTTAAAGCAGGGCGCGTCAGATGGCGCACCGCAAAGCCTCCGTTGGCAGTGTCGGGCGCTCCAGCCTCGCACAGCAGGCAGTCCACGTATCGACGGGTTCAGGCCTGACCCCGCCTGAACAGGCCCTGCAAGGTGAGCAGCAGGACGTCCTGAACAGGTTGGGGGCAGTAGCCCTCGGTCCGGATCACGTGGCCCGCCAGCTGTAGTCGCCGCCGGCGCAGGATGGTGGACGGGCGCTGCAGCTTGGTCCGATCGTACAGGGCCTCGATCCTGACGCTCTCGTCAGCTCGAAATGCCGCACGGAGCAGCCCTGAGTGCGCCGAGTCCAGCTGCCGCTCTAGCGTAGCCGTCAGCGTCCACGTCTCGGCGTTTAAGAGCAGGACGGTTTCGACCACCGCCTGCCACAGCCGACCCCTCTGGCGGTCGGACAGCGCTTCGGACTGGACGACGGCCCAGATCGAATGGAAGGCCGCTCAGGCAAGTCCTCTGCGCCGCCGGAGGTCTTCCTCCACGTGAGGCACCAGACCGCTGAGGTAGGTGAACCACTGGCAGCGTGTGAACCTGGTCGTCTGCCCGTATGCGCCGCGGCACGTCAGGTTCATTGGGATGTCGGCCGGCACAGTCAGCACCTCGGTCTCCAAGCGTGTTGATAACCAGACCGACGCTCGATGCCACCTCGACCAGCCTGTCGATCTGGCGCTAAGTGCCTTTAACGGACGAGAACAGGAGGGCGAGGTCGTCGGCGTAGCCAAGCACGCTCAGGCGCTTTTCGCCGTGGCGGCGACCGATGCGTCTTCGCAGCAGGAAGCCGTCATTAGCCGAGGGGAGTGCGGTCCGAAGCACCCAGTCTAGCAGCAGCACGAAGAGGAACGGCGCCAGCGTGTCGCCCTGCAGAACTCCTGATGAAGTGTCGAACAGGTCAGACAGGCCGTCCAAAGTCACCACAGCAGCTCGAGTGTAGCAATACAGCGCCATGACAGCGTCGACTAGCTGCTGGGCTATCCGGTAGGCTCGTAGGACAAAGGGAAGCGCAGTTGGTGACGCGACGGCGCTCGCATCTGCGAACCAGCGCATGATCGAGTTGCGCCAGTCTCCTCGTGGTGTTCCGCCCGCGTGCGTTCCGCCGCCTTCTCTCGCAGCCCGCAAAGGTGACCAGGCGGGCAGGGGGCTTGCGGAACTGAGTGTTCGCGGACACCAGGTCCAGCCGGTCAAGCAGATTCTCCAGCGTATCGGTGTTGGCGTTCTCGCGTCCCGCGACAAAGGGCGAGCGCTCGGACCTCCGCGGGACTGCGTTCAGGTCTCCGAGCACCGCCAACGTGTCGCGGTTTGGAGCCTCTTCCAGCTGCCGAGCCAGGAAGTCGAAGAAGGCACGAGCCTCCTCGGGGTGAGCAGCGGTGGGTGCACACGGGCAGAACAGCCGGATGCAGCGGGCGCGCAGTCGCAGGTCGACCGCATCAGTCGCGGGGACAGCGAGATGCAGTGCACGCTCTGCTGGAGGCGCGGTCCGATCAGCACGCCGACACCGCCCCGGCCGCGGTTGTCTGCCGACGTGTACAGGAGACTCCAGCCGGCTCCGAGGTCCTCAGAGTGGAGCCCCGGCTCAGCCACGATAGAGACCTTTTGCAGCGAGACGAGGTCCAGCTGTAGGTCGTGGGCCAGCTGGACAAGGATGGTGCGACGCCAGGGGGCCTTCAGAGTTCGGCATTTCATCGTGGCGAGTCTGAGGCGGTCACCTGGTACAGCTGCGGCCAGATTGAGGTTGACCTCATGGTCCCCGGCGCCACCCGGCGGATCCATAGTTGAAATAACAAGCGACTGGGGACAACAGGCGCCTAGCCGCGCCACGGAGTCGCCCTCGCTGGTTGCGCTCGCGCTGCCGCTCAGTGCGACGTTGTGCGCTGCGCCGACCTCTGCGAGTCCCTTCTGTGTGGAACTTTTTGCTGCCGCAGCCGAAGCGCGGCCGTCCGAGCCAACCGAGGTCATCCGCGCGGCCTGATGATCTGGCCGCGATGCCAGGAGGTGTCGGCATTTTTTGCACGGGTGTGCAAATATAATGGCTCATTAGACAGTGAAACAATTTAGAATACTTTTCCTGCTTCTTCCTACTGTTAGTAGAACTTGGTTGCTGCATCCAAGCCTTCCAAAATTTTTTCTTCGAATCAACAGTTACTGCCTGTCTGCGTGCTGCCTTTGCTGTGTTGCTTTCTCTACAATGCTTTTTGCTGCTTTCAGTTCTGATAGTTGAAAATAGAGACAAACAAATAGACCATGACATTTTTTGTGATTCTATATTTTATTTTTGCATGAATATTTAGTCCAGTTTGTAAAACACTTTAACTATAAGCATCTCAGACGCGAATGTGGAGGTAGGAGGTAGGATATTGTTATAGTTACATCCACGAGTTATGAATATGAAGGTGTTTCAGATTCTTAAGTACGCATATATTCAAGTTAAAAATATTATTGCATATCAATTTATGTAAACGGAAAAATTCCACTGCAGACAATGGTCAGCATCATTGGGTAAGAAAATTATTATTTATGTAGTGACTGGCTGCCAACTGGTTATTCAGCAGCATTCACTAGCTTCCCCTAAGAGTGCTGTGATCCGCTGCACAGTAGCTCAGTCCACCTGATCTAGTGAGAGAGATACCCTGTGCTGGGCCTAAGTGTTTACTGCCCGATGACTCATCGCCTGAGCGGGCGCGGCAGCCACACTCAATGTTTTCCCCTCCCGCGCCGAGGAGGCGTAGCAGGATGACTCATCACCTGCGCGGAGTGTAAGGGCTGCCTAGAGGGAGTAAACAGGATGACTCATCCGCCCAAGTTCTATTTTTAGCACAGAATAAGCACGTGACTGTGCACGCACGCGGTGCGTGGCCACTGACCTTGAGTCACGCCACAGCTGCGCGACAGGCTTGCCTTATTTGGAAGTCGGCCTTGAATCACGCGTCGCTCGCATGATTTTAGGGACCAAATAAGGAAGTTTCACGCGTTCACCGCATGAAACTCACGCGACTTTTGGGGGTCCGCTCGGCTATAAATACGGAGCATCTGCGAGCCATTTTTCTCCAGACTGCGTCGTCTCGCGGAGCATCGTGGCTGACTCGTGAAGCCTTCTCCGAGCTCTCCTCTCTCATTTCAGGTTTTTCAGGTTTTCAGGTTCGAGCAGCATTCTACTAAGACGATCGACTGTCGAGACATTTTCAGATTTGCCTTTGCTCCGAGCGTTTTCGTTATTTTATTTCAGGTGACGGATAGACAACTCTACCGACGCGTCGAGTCCGCACACCAAGGTGGCAGCAACCCTACCAAGTCAAGGCTAACGTTTTAGGTTCATTTTCAGGCAAATCGATAGGTAGTACAACGGTGCTATCTAGCTACTTCAGGAGCAGTGGGTTCTATTTCTAGGAACATCTTCAAGAACCCGAGAAGGAGTAGCGTAACATTTAGCTATTTAAGAACATATCTGCTGACAGTTCGAAATGCAGAGCAGCAGGATTCTTTTTGAAACTGGCTCTGAAATAGTTTATTAATAGTTAAAACATTAATATACGGCTCGTATTAATATATAAAAGTGTAAACACACGGATAGGCGCTATAAAAGAAAGAGTTTTTCTCACACCCTCATTCCACTCAGTCAAATGTCGAGTCATTTGCCGTAGCTTTCGCGAGGGTAAATTTTGCTGCCTTCTGGGAGCGGGACCGGATCTTCTCCTTTTGCCATATAGATGTTCCGTCCATCACGCGTGTCAATCTTCTCAGCTGGAAACGACTCCTTTGGAATTTCCACCACATACTCTAATCGTTCAGCAGGTACTCGCATTCCATCGTAATTGTTCTTCTCGATGACAGCAGTAGCTTCGTCTGGTGAAATCGACGTGCAGTAAACACCTTTTCCATATAGTACATCGTTGGTGGTGTCAGTAGATGCTTTCAAGACGCCGGATTCCTCAATTGCCTTTGCTCCTTCTTCATCGGTGTAGTGATACAACAACGACATGGTGAAACCTTCAGTTCAGCAGCAGCTAGCCTGGAAATCGTGTGTTTAATAAAATACGAGTATTGCTAAAGTTGAAATTCTAGCTAGAGCCTTGAAATTTATCTACTGCTGATTAGCTGAGGTGAAGCCATGTACGCTCGTAAAAGGGAACTTGCGTCTTGGCCATGCTAAAAAAGTGAAGAAGACGTGGAAACATACGAGTACTCTGCGCACAAATATAGTATCCTGTACTCATTGTACTGTAGTTGCTGGCGCTCTTCTGGCTATACCCAGAAAGAACGTACACTCAGTCTCGTCTGACTCATATTTGTCTAGTGTACAGAGTTCCGTGTTCGGGTCTGAACCAAAAATGTATCACGGCCCTAAATATGTTGCCTCAAAAAGTAAAATATTATTTTCGGCTAAAAATAGGTTTGACAGCTGATTTTGGTGCGTGCCAAGTATGAATCGCTGGGTTGTAGTTATAAATTTTAAATCTTACAAACTGTATTTAGCAATCGTCTGCATTTTCTGCCGTGTTTGGGGTACACGAATACTATCATTGTTACTATCTATAAATGACAGTAGTTATAATTGTTATAATTGACCGCCCCAGGTACCCCCTTCCCCCCTTGATGGCCAAACGGCAGGGCGGCCTGCGGGCGGCCACTGAGCGGCTCGTCAGCATCGACCGGCCCGACGGCGTCCCCCTGCCCTGCTGCGGGTCTCGTTGAGCCACCACCGGCCCCTACGCATCGGCATCTGGGCGCCCTCCTGGTTTCCGCTGCACCCATGGCTCCCTTTGCGGACGAGCTCTGCGATGGTGCACCGGACCGCTCGGGCAGCGCCAAATCTGCAGACCCTCCCAGCAGCCAGCAAGCGCCGACTGCGAGCCTCATGGAGCCCAGAGGTGTGGAACGCCTGCACCCTGCCTCCAGGCCTGAATCCGTGAACTTGTGACTCCGAGACATGTTAATTGACGGAGGCAGGTTTTCCCCTCCCCATGCTGCTCCTCCCCTCCATCGCTTCGATAGCGTCACGTACGTAGCCTGCTAAAACGCGACCGTCGTGCACAACTGCGCCTGCCGTAATAATAAGCCGAAACGTACCTGAACGCCTCTGCCGTCTCCTCACCTGCAGCAAGCAGACGATAAAACTGCTGCACGGTCATTATACTCGTACATAGCTGGTATTAAAGAAATACGCTCATATGCATAAATTGTCTTTATAAGTACATTTTAAAACGAATCAAGGTTTCAGCCTACCATTTTTCAGCCTACTTTTAGCAGCACTGAAAAGCACAAAACCTTTAATTTAGAAACAGAACAGAAAACAAAGCAAAAACAGATTTTACAAGAGGTAAATTGTCACATCAAAGTTTGGAGATAATTCGGCCAGCTAAATCGTTGGTTGGTATTGGTCGCAAATCAGTGATGATTCTAAGTAACTGTCGGTTCCAAAGAAAGTAACCTCCGGCACCTGTTCCGGTGTAACTTCCTGTAGTTCCGGTACCGACTCTTTCTAATTATAAAAAACCGTGAGATTGAAATTGCTTAAACGTGCCTTTGTCTTTGGTCTGAAGGTCACGGGGTCAAAAGGTCTACCAAGAGGAGTGGAAAAATTCCCCAACGGACAATTTTTTTGCTTCGCCGTATTAGAGCGACGCAGGCATACGAAATTCAAGAACACGGGCTAACTTTTTGTTTCGCACCTTCTCAAACAAGAATCAAGTCGCCAAAGTGGTCCGTGTGATGACTGAATGCTCGAGAGAGACCAGCTGAGGATGCCTGGCAGTTGAGGCTTTCCCACTGTCGAGGCTTGATCGGGCGAAACTCGAGAAATTTGCAACAGAGTGTCCATAGTGACCTGGTGCCACCTGTTGAAGCTCCAGAAGCTCCGTCTGGGCGAAGGTCAGTGACCAACGAAGTCAGAGCTGATGCAGACACATGTAGCCGACGTGCTACTGAAATTTGGAGGCTTGGCAAGGCTGCACTGAGGCAGCCTTGTGGTGCTGATTGGCGCACAGGGGTGTACTGAATGCACTGGCGCTTATGGGAAAAATCCGATCTTCGGGCAGAATCGTTAAATATCTCGACGGTCTTGAGGACTGGCGACTTGATTCTTGTTTGAGAAGGTGCGCAACAAAAAGTTAGCCCGTGTTCTGGAATTTCGTATGCCTGCGTTGCTACAATACGGCGCAGCTAGCAAAAATTGTCATGGGGGAATCCCCCTTTTGGCACATGTAATTCTACTTTAATCTGAACATGTGCTTGTATATAAACCTAGTATTTTTATAGGGGCTCGTATTTTTATAGTGGGACGATTATTTTTCTTTGTTTGGTAATGGTCTAACTAATGATAACTTGTGGATAACGAGTAACGGTAACGGGAAAAATGTCCAAAGGTATCGATCGAAATAACGAAAAAACCAATAACACTGACAATAACCAATGTATACGATACTCGTATATTTTAATTTATAAACAATATTGATAGAAAGTACAAAGTCCTAAAGTCCGGTTCATTAATATAGGTAAAGATTCAGAGTTACAAAAGGAAAGAGAGGAAGGTAGAAAGGGAGAGAGATGGGCATATCTGCTGACGGTCCGATATTCAGTACAGCAGGATCCATCTAAACTGGGCTCTCATTGCAGTGCTGGTCTATAAATTTTCAATTGATATTAAACTATTACTATATGACTACAAGGACTACTTTAGTAGATTTTCATGCTACTTTAGTCTGTAAAAATCTGTTCTGCTCTTCAGAATTTCGCTTTTCAGACTGCCGAGACAGTAAAGTGGTGAGGAAAGTGCAGTGTACGAGGCTAAAGGGATGCGAGTGACGCACGTACCTGTTACCTGCTTAAGGAAATTGATGAAATAACTGGATGAAAAACTAAAAATGAAGTACGTGACAGTAAACTTTGGTGCCCGGAGGGAGCGGGAGTGGATATTCTTCCTTTTCCATGTAGTCGTCCGGTCCATCCGGCGTGTCAATCTTCGAAGCTGGCAACGAACCCTTTGGAATTTCCACCACACGGCTTACTCGTTCAGCAGGTACTTTCATTCCATCCCAATTGTTCCTGATAGTTTTGTCTGGTGAAATCGACGTCATCTTTGCTGCATATTCAACTGCTGCATCGCTGGTGGTGTCAGTAGATGCTTTCAAGACGCCGGATTCCTCAATTGCCTTTGCTCCTTTTTCATCGGTGTAATGATACAACGACATGATCCGGCCTTCAGTTCAGCAGCAGTTAGACTTAGAATTGTGTATCGAGAATGTTGCTACAGCTCAAATTCTAAATCGCGCCCTCTTAT
Organism: Macrostomum lignano; assembly: GCA_002269645.1. NCBI lineage: Eukaryota > Metazoa > Platyhelminthes > Macrostomidae > Macrostomum > Macrostomum lignano. The sequence goes on from NIVC01000714.1 coordinate 161,879, forward strand.
TTATATGCCGTTGATTTGCTGAGGCGTACCAGCTATAGTTATACGAGCGCCATAATAGGGAACTTGCGCCTTGCACACGAAAGATTGTAGACGGGGAAATACACAAGTACACTGTACTGTACTCATTATACTGTAGTTGCTGACACCGCCTCCTGATATTTCGTAAAGAATGTACTCACTCTCCTCTCACTCATTTCTGTAGTATCGCGTTCTTTAGTACCGCGCTTTTGTTTGAGTCCTACTTATAAGGTACCAAAATTCATCACGGACATAAATAAATGTAAAATTTTCAAAAATAGGTCTGACGTTACAACACGGTGTCGGCTAAGTCCAGCGGAGTCGGAACCTTTTTCAAAATGGGGGGCTGCCTCCTTCTGTTCCTCTTGGCGCTGTCTCTTTATTCTTCTTAAGTGATTTTGGTTGCAGCGTTAGCAGCGGTTTAAGTCTAGGGATTGCGGCGGACTTGGAATTTCGATCAGAGACGCCCATGTAAAACGGTAAACACTAAAACAGGGGTCGGCAAACTTCGGCCTGCAAAGCTTCTCTATTCTGCCCTTGGGACCTTTGAATCTTCACAATTGCAATCCGGGTCCGCTCGATGTTTGTCTCTTCTCAGCTCTCTTCTCTCACCTCTCCTATCCTGTCCTCTCCTATCCTGTCCTCTCCTATCCTGTCCTCTCCTCCCCTCTCCTCTCCTATCCTCTCCTCTTCACCTCTCCTCTCCTCTCCTCTCTTCTCCTCTCCTCTCCTCTCCTCTCCTCTTCACCTCTCCTCTCCTCTCCTTCCTCCTCTCATCTCATCTCCTCACCTATCTTCTCTCCTCTTTTCTTTTCCGCTCCTCACCTCTCTCCTCTCTCCTCTCTCCTCTCCTCTCCTCTCCTCTCCTCTCTCCTTCTCTTTCCTCTCCTCTCCTCTCCTCTCCTCTCCCCTCCTCTCCTCTCCTCTCCTCTCCTCTCCTCTCCTCTCCTCTCCTCTCCCCTCCTCTCCTCTCCTCTCCTCTCTCCTCTTCTCTCTCCTTTTTCTCTTATCTCCTCACCTATCTCCTCTCCTCTCTCCTTCTCTTTCCTCTCCTCTCCTCTCCTCTCCTCTCCCCTCCTCTCCTCTCCTCTCCTCTCCCTTTTCCTCTAGATTCTCTTCTCCCTTCTCACCTCTCTCCTCTCCTTCTCTCCTCTTTTATATTTCGTCTCTCCCCTCCTTATTCATCTCCCCCTCTCCTCTCCTATTTTATCCCTCCTCTCACCTACTCTCTTTTCCTTTATTCTTTCGCCTGATCTCTTTTCTCATGCGCTCGTAATTCTCTTCTCTATTCCTTACCTCTCTCCCTCCTCTGGCCCGCAGTCATCAGGACTCTTGGGCGAGCTTCGCTTAGGGCCCATCGAAGCGGACCCGAAGGGCAATCATTGCGCTAGGTTCTCAATCTTGCCCTTGAGGTAAAAAGTTTGCTAACCCCTGTACTAAAATCACTAGGCTTAGGCACATTAGATAAAAAGTTTGTCTTATAAAAATTGTAAATACAAATTGTTTTTAGCATTTGGCTACATATTCTGTCCAACAAAAATCAGCTTTCGTATTGTAGTAATAGTAATAAAAAATGATAATGGTAATAATATTTTCAGTAGTATAAAAAAATTCCAAACACACACACACACACACACACACCTCATTTTGCATGTAAAAATCAATAGATTCTTCACCGCGGATCCCTCAACTGTACTTCACACATTTCGTTCATTTCTAACAGGTCGAAATGAACAGACGTCCAACCCCAATCCGCTCAAGCTTGCGTCTTATAATAAGGTACGAATCGATCGCCCCTCCTTATCTCATACGACATACGTAGTACGTACGCTACGGCGTTTCTTCAAAGAAATATAGAATCCAAAGTCCAGTTTCTCTTTAATCATGTCCATTTATTTGCGAAAGTAGAATAGTTAATCCGTGGCAGCTCCGCACACATCAATAACGAAGTAAGCAAATTTTCCGGAATTTAAAATTGCAGATAATTAATCGCTAAAGAACGCAAATGCCCATAACAAGAATTAAACAAATTATCATTGCTACCGCCAAAAATCATTCTCTCTAAAAAATCCCGCAAACCACCACCACGACTCAGCTCAAAGTATACAAAAGTAATACTCATATACCACCCACAGTATACATGCTTTTTGGCTCTTAAACAGTGAAACGCAAATATTCCCAAATTTCATCCAAAATTCCGTATACACTGTTTTGCTTGTTGAAATATGTGGTAATTGGAGCTAATGTGCAGACGCGCAATTTATATTTCTTAATTGAACACAAATTACATATACAATAGAAATCGAGAGAGTTGTTGATCGGCCATTAAACGCTCTGCCATATCGGAGTGCTTCTCGTAAGCCAGGTCGGGTAAAAGACAATTTATCACGCCAATTTATCCCAGTTTCACTTCATGCCAAACGCTCCCCTATAGCCTGGTCCCGGGACAGAAGAATTGGTTTGAAGCTCCCACGGGATTAAGCACCCAATTAACAATATCAAACCTGTCTGACTTCGACGAGATTTCCTAGCTCGAGTCGACTTTGCTGCTGCCGAACGCACTCGTTTCCTCTTCCCATCTCACTTGATTCTACTAAAAGAGACTTGCATGTGCAAATTCACGAGCAGTTTATATTTTAAAAAGCAAAGTGAACCCGCCACCAATGCACAATTCCCACCACCACCAGATGCTGGTGCTGCCCGGCCAATCAGCTCGGCCAACTTCTACAGGGGCGTGGCACAACGCTCCAGAACCAGCTGGACCACTTGGGTCGCACACGGCAGATGAATCTTCTCATCTGTTGTGTTATACAGGATGACGCGGAGCTAGTTCCCCGGCAAAGTTAAGCCGATTGGCCCAACTTAAGCGGCTCGCGATTCGGCCATAGGTGCCGGGTGGCAGGATGACGCGAAGGCCTGTGCGTATGATGGCTGTGTCACAGGCCTCCACGACCCGGTCTTCATAGGTAGCTAAATCATAGCCGATTGATCCTGCCGTGCCCCCGCCGCGGCATCACAGCGCCGTGATCCATCTAGTACTCCATCGTAGCTGAGGGTTCACAGTTAATCGGATGCTTAGCTAACATCTAAAATAAGTCAATTTTAGCTTCATCACACACACAATAGTAAATTCGCGGTAAAATAGTTATTAGTTACGTAAATTCTTACAATCAAACTCTTGCCAACTCTGCTGAGCGCGTGTGTTCGCGGGCCACTGAATCGAAAAACGAAGCTCGCGATGGCAGTTCAATCACGCTGTCCAACTTCTCTTCAGAGTCCAAGTAGCAATACGGAAACTTTAGGGACAGGTTATAAATATGGAGGCCGGAGAGTTTGATTAGGACGCATTTATATAAGCAGAATATAGCATTGCTGGATTGAAAATTTGGGAGGTTTGCAGCCTGAGTTTAGAACACGGGTGGTGTTTTCCCGTGGAGGAGCATATGTAGGTCAGTTGGTAGAAAGATACGAGTATCGGAAGGAAGTTGTGTTGTCTTATCTCTATGCTAATATAATGAGGATAAAAGAAGGTAAGCAGCCGTGCCATATAGCTAGTGTGAATTTTCGTATTAAGGGGAGAAGCCATTGAGTTCGAGGGAAAAATGCGAGCTTCAAGCTAGCTAAGGAGTTGTGCCTTAGTTATTCTAAATGGGAAGTAAATGATCGCGCGGTAGCAGAAGAATTGGTCTTTGAGTTGAATATTTATTTACTGGAATAGATTAGACACATACTTAAGTAAAGCTGTACTTAAGCTTTACAAACGTACGCAGGTTGTTTAAAATTCTTTGGACGCTACTTTAAGCATCGTGAGAGTACGAGATCATTTAATTAACAATATTATAGATTGGCACTGCATGCTAAAACGGCCCTTGACGGGGCTACCTAAGCTGACGTCACACACCTTTACCAAATGCTGCATCTCTTTTTGGTGTCAGTAGATGGGTTCAAGACGCCGGATTCCTCCATTGCCTTCGCTCCTTTTTTATCGGTGTAATGATACAACGACATGGTGCGGCCTTCAGTTCAGCAGCAGCTAGCCTGGAAATTGTGTGATTAAACGATTTCTTAAGCAGAAATTCTAGATCGAGCCTTCGTATTTATATTCCGTAGATTAGATGAGGTGAAGCCATGTACTCGTACTCTCGTAAAAGGAACTACATGTAGATGGAGGAAATACACAAGTACACTGTACAATGTACTACGAGCTATACTCATAGTACTGTATACATGTACATGTACAGTCCATGTACGTCGTAGTTGCTCGCACTTCCCCGCTCTCTCGTAAAGAATGTACATATCAGGGGCGTCGCCAACGGGGGGGGGCAGGGGGGACATGTCCACTCTAGTAAAATATCTGGGGGGGACATGCCAATTAATGCTTTGTCCCCCCCCACCCCAACTAGCTTGTGACCAGTTATGGAAATCAATAATTTTGCTGCAGGGCGACGAAACATAGCGCCTGTGGCACGAAAATGATGCCTGCGACGCTAAAATGAGTGCCTGCGGCGCTAAAATGAGTGCCTGCGGCGCTAAAATGAGTGCCTGCGGCGCTAAAATGAGTGCCTGCGGCGCTAAAAAGAGTGCCTGCAGCGCTAAAATGAGTGTCTGCGGCGCTAAAGAGAGTGCCTGCGGCGCTAAAATGAGTGCCTGCGGTGCTAAAATGAGTGCCTGCGGCGCTAAAATGAGTGCCTGCGGCGCTAAAATGAGTGCCTCCGGCGCTAAAACGACAATTAAGTAGTCCGTGCACCGATTCTGAAAATAATGTACAAGTAGGTATTTAGTTATGTACACTAGGGCGACACCCTGCATGTACTCATTCCTGTATAGTACCGTTCTTCCTTGCATCGTACGTATAAGGTACCAAAATTCTTCGCGGGCCCAAATATATTTTGCCTCAAAATCTATAAAAATTTATTTTTTGGCCAAAAAATAGAATTGATGTTACACGTACAATTACAACATAGCAACGACACGAAAAACAGGAGATTTCGGTTTGTGCCAAGTTTGAAGGGCTAGGTCTTGAAGTGAAACGAAGGCGCCGTTAGCAAGAGGATAGGAGAAATCAGCCGACACGCGCGTGATGCGTGAACAAGCATCCAGCCTTGGCAGCAACTCCCCAGATGCACAAGATCTGCATGCCTAAAAATAGTCCTGATGATCGGCGAGCAAGAAGCCCAGCCATGCGACCCTCGCGTGATGCATGCACAACCTCTGACCGACACTGCCTATTGGGCCTCGAAATCCCACTCTCTCTCCCTACTGCTCCTATTCCTCGTTGCTCGCGTACAGTGTGCTAGCTTATAAAATATACTGATTGAAGAGGAAAGATCCTCGCCTGAAGTTTGAGAATGTGACTCTAGAGATCACACAGAGAAAGTTACCATCGAGTCCATTGTTCGTTGTCTTCCTGAACTGTTGGCAGAAGGAAACGATAATATGGGAAAAACCCATATAAATTTTTCGTTTCAATTGGTTCCACTGACCGCGTGAGTCACCGCTAGACAGAAGTCTCAGACACCGTGCAGTTATCGCTCTGCTGCATGTCTTCCACAGCCATCCGAGTAAATCGAGAACTGAGACTTTCCTGCCTTCAGTAAAGGAAAACTTCGAACTAGACAAGACCAATGGACGAAGATCAAGAAGCGACGCAGTTTACCCTTCCAAGAAGAAACTTTCGTTGAGAGATCTACACAATCAATTTGGTCAAGACGGTATTTTTCCGACGTCATATTTAACTGCAATGTACCTTCAGCCAGCATCCCGATCTGACTGTCTACCAGACGCTGTTTCAATTTGTCGAGTCTCCGTGTCCAGTCCTATTTGCGTCACTGTTTAGGGCATCGAAAAGCCCATTCAATTTGTCGAGTTTCCGAGCTCACGTCAATCCCCCTCTCAGATCTGATTAAATAGTCAAGAGGATATGCTGGTACAATTCATCCACTGTTGTCACAAGTTCACTTTGCCCCTTGACCAAGTTTCGTGTTTCAACAACATCAACTCAACTGCAAGTTACCAAGTGGGACTGCGTATCGCAAGCAAATGCACAACTGTACGCCATGTCATCATTGCTCCAAGCTTATTTTCAACAGAGCTCGGAGGGCCTCGCTTCCCTGAAAAAAGAGCGACTGAAGTGAAACGAAGGCGCCGTTAGCAAGAGGATGGGAGAAATCAGCCGACACGCGCGTGATGCGTGAACAAGCATCCAGCCTTGGCAGCAACTCCCCAGATGCACAAGATCTGCATGCCTAAAAATAGTCCTGATGATCGGCGAGCAAGAAGCCCAGCCATGCGACCCTCGCGTGATGCATGCACAACCTCTGACCGACACTGCCTATCGGGCCTCGAAATCCCACTCTCTCCCCCTACTGCTCCTATTCCTCGTAGCTCGCGTACAGTGTGCTAGCTTATAAAATATACTGATTGAAGAGGAAAGATCCTCGCCTGAAGTTTGAGAATGTGACTCTAGAGATCACACAGAGAAAGTTACCATCGAGGTCCATTGTTCGTTGTCTTCCTGAACTGTTGGCAGAAGGAAACGATAATATGGGAAAACCCATATAAATTGTCGTTTCAGTCTCATGTATTGTGTAATAATTATGAATTTTAATTCTTATAAGCTGTATTTATAGTAATTTCCGTTGCCTCCGCTTGCCTTCCGCTCGATCCCGCTGCAGACGAGCTCCGCCACGGTGCACCGGACGCTCTCAACGAGCCTGCAACTATAAAGTCTTAGTGGCCGGGACCGCTTGGTCAGTGCCGAATCTGTAGACCCTCCCAGCATGCAGCATCCCTGGCATCCACCACTCTTTTAGGGCGAGCCTCATGGAGCCCAAGGATGCGGCCCGTCTGCACTCTGCCTCTATACGTGCCCTGACTCAGCTGCTCATAGCCCTGCTATAACTGTGACGCCCAGAGTCGGCCAGTCAATCGACGCACTGGTTGATCGCACCTTCAGCTGCACCAAACATAAGTGACTCATTGCCCGACCGTCATGGAGAACCTTCGGACCCCAAGCACTGCAATTTGAGAAGGCGCTCGCAGCCTGCAGCCTGCTTCTGCCAAGACAGAAGCGCGGGGGCAACTTATTTGAGGCCGCTGTTTAGACGGGCAACGCCTGCATCATTATTGCCGCCCACAAAACTAAACCGGCGGCCTGCATACAGCCAACAGAACAACAGATTCTGAATGCCCTATTACGGATATCATTTCCCTCGTATTTTCACTATTTCAACCTTGCATTCACACACCACTCTAAGGCACTTGGCTACAACCTCTTAAAGCGACTCGCGACTGGAAGGTTTGTGTCCTTGAGCAAGAATATTGGCAGACACTTAACCCTGCATTGCTTCAGTTCACTCAGCCGTAAAATGGGGCTGGGATAATTGAGGGTGTGTGTGGAGACCCCCAGTCCTTCGACTGAACAGCCGTACGCAGCCTTCAGATGCACCGCGCAATAGCTGCGGCTGAGCTGTCGGTTGCACATCTGCCTATTAGGGCAGGTGTATTCAATTGTTATTATTGCTATTCACATATCACTATCACATAATTTACTAGTCAGTTAATAAATGTGGATTGCCGAACTTAAAGTCAAACGATTTCCAATTTCCAATTGGAAAAATTCAAGCTTATGAAGTACAAGTAAAGCAACACAAACGGTCGGTGGCCAAACTTTCTACATTCTATCTTGCCTCTGCATATACATGTGCAAAATTGAAAATAAATTGCTATAAAATGTCAAATAAATTTGACATGTAACAAGAAATTTAGCTTTCTTAGAATTCTTAAAACCCCCCGAAAGATGAAAATTCATATTATAAACATTTTCAACGGAACACATTTGTATTATTTACTGCATAGAGACAATGACAAGAATAACAAAAAATCAATGATGGACAAGTGTAAGTAAAGTATAAATTAGCACAAAGACAATAAAAATGCAAACTTATTTCAACAGATTACTAGCAGTAGCAGCTGCGATCATAAAAGTAAATGAATTAATAGCACGCTAATGCACACATGCACATACGAGTACAGTATTGTTATAGACTTTAGCCACAAAAATACAAATACATTTAAACATGATAAATCACCCTTTGAATTAAGATAGCTAACTAAAAGACAAACAAGCGAAGATGAATGCTAAAAATACAGGAAAATATGCGCTAAGAATTGTTGTTTTGTTTCTAGATAGAGACAATTCAAGAACAGATAGGGGAGAGATGGGGCAGAGAGAGTCAGAGAGAGGATCACAGGAGCAGAGGGCCAGAAGGTCAGAGAGGGTCAGAGTCAGGTCAGAGGGGGTCAGGGGGTCAGAGGATCAGAGGGGGTCAGAGGTTCAGAGGGAGGGTCAGAGGGTCAGATTGAGGGTCAGAGGGTCAGAGGGAGGGTCAGAGGGTCAAAGGGTCAGATGGAGGGTCAGAGGTTCAGAGGGAGGGTCAGAGGGTCAGAGGGTCAGAGGGAGGGTCAGAGGGTCAGAGGGTCAGAGAGAGGGTCAGAGGGTCATAGGGGGTCAGGGGGTCAGAGGATCAGAAGGGGTCAGAGGTTCAGAGGGAGGGTCAGAGGTTCAGTTCAGAGGGAGGGTCAGAGGGTCAGATGGAGGGTCAGAGAGTCAGAGGGAGGGTCAGAGGGTCAGAGGGGGTCAGGGGGTCAGAGGATCAGAGGGGGTCAGAGGTTCAGAGGGAGGGTCAGAGGGTCAGAGGATCAGAGGGTCAGAGCATCAGAGGGGATCAGAGGTTCAGAGGGAGGGTCAGAGGGTCAGGAGGGTCAGTGTCACAGCCAGGAGAGAGCTGTATTGCTTAGATTCGATCAGTAGGTGCCATCTGGGCAAAGCGTTTAGCGTGAAAGTCGATAATTAGCTGGGGACATTTGACATTGGCCTGCCGGGCCGGCACCAGGTCCAGCTCGGGGCTGTCCTTCCTGTGAGAAAACGAGTTTGCGATATTTATAAATAAAATTATTCTGCTTGATATTTATTGCCCTGCAAATCAAGAATAGCACTTTTAAAGATGTCAGGGAGGGCGTAGCCATGTCAGGGAGGGTGTGGCCATGTCAGGGAGGGTGTGGCCATGTCAGGGAGGGTGTAGCCAAAAGGGAGTGTGTAATCTCCCTGATGGCTACACCCCTGGCACCAGCACAGAGGCGCCAGCACAGAGGCGCCAGCACCAGAGGCGCCAGCACCAGAGGCGCCAGCACCAGAGGCGCCAGCACCAGAGGCGCCAGCACCAGAGGCGCCAGCACCAGAGGCGCCAGCACCAGAGGCGCCAGCACCAGAGGCGCCAGCACCAGAGGCGCCAGCACCAGAGGCGCCAGCACCAGAGGCGCCAGACGCCAACATCAACACCAGCTCACCACTTCATGAGCAGCATGAGCTCCCCGCCTTGCCGATGGGTGGATCCCAGCACCCGTTCAGGCTGCAGGCCCCTCTCAAATCCGCGCTTCTGCTGCTGCTGCTGCCTCCTCGGGGCCGGCCGATTCTTGGCGACAGACTCTGCTTTGGCCCTGTTGGCCCTCCGCCTGGCCAGGAAGGCCTCAACAGCGGCTGGAGCCGATTTGAGCAGCTCGGCCTCCGACACCCAGTCGGAGCCAGCGGCGCTACCGCCGAGGCGAACGAGAAACTGCCGCTGACCGTCGGCTGCAGTTCGTCTGACTCGCTCGACGATGCAGTCGGCATCTTTGGCGGCATCGGGCTTTGAACTTTGAGGCTCGCTGGTGCTCATAGCTGGCAGGTGTAACTGGGTTGCAGCTGGAATTTGTGGTGTGTGCAGCAACTGAGGATCTGAGAGGCTGGCCCAGCAACTGAGGATCTCTGAGAGGCTGGCCCAGCAACTGAGGATCTGGGAGGCTGGCCCAGCAACTGAGGATCTCTGAGAGGCTGGCCCAGAAACTGAGGATCTGGGAGGCTGGCCCAGCAACTGAGGATCTGGGAGGCTGGCCCAGCAACTGAGGATCTGGGAGGCTGGCCCAGCAATTGAGGATCTGGGAGGCTGGCCCAGCAACTGAGGATCTGGGAGGCTGGCCCAGCAACTGAGGATCTGGGAGGCTGGCCCAGCAACTGAGGATCTCTGAGAGGCTGGCCCAGAAACTGAGGATCTGGGAGGCTGGCCCAGCAACTGAGGATCTGGGAGGCTGGCCCAGCAACTGAGGATCTGGGAGGCTAGTCTATTAATGTTAACAGTAGGTGAAAAATGAGACTTGAACAAGTTTTTTTAATAATCAACAATAATCAAATTAAAATCCAAATCCAGTGACAGTACAACTAACTGTGTATATATCTCGTTAGCAGTATGATTTATAATTTATAAAAACGGCTAAAATACGCAACAGAACAGAATCGCACTCACACGATATCAAATCGTTTAAAAATGATTAGATAAATTATTATAGTTCATAGTTATAGTTTGGCAAAGCTATTTGCTTAAAGTAATTGATCAAAGTTGGGGATGCTCAAAGCCGGGACGGCATGCCGCCGCTCACTATGACGGTCTCGCCGGTGATGTAGCGGGCCTCGTCGCTGCACAGGAACGACACCAACGGTGCGCAGTCTTCCGGCTGGCCGAACCGGCCAATGGGGATCTGGGACAGGGCCTGGCTGGATACCAGCTCGTTGGTGGTGAGCTGCGGATGACGGGGCGGGCTATTGCAGGTGAGCACTGGCTTACTGCTGGCTTACTCATTGCAGACAGACCCAGCCAGACACACAGGCACTCACAGCAGTGCTAAACTTGGTATCAATGATGCCGGGCGCGATGCAGTTAACGCGGATGCTGGGCGCCAGCTCGCTAGCCAGAGCCTTGGTGAGGCCCAACAGGGCTGTCTTAGTCACAGAATAGGCACCAATTAACTGAGGAAAATAAAATCGTAACATTTATGAAATTGATCAGTTCTACGTTACTTCTTGTACTATATTAAACAGGCGCTAAGAATTTCCAGAAAAAAAACAGCAAAAGAAAAACTCTCTCTCACCGGAAGAGGATGAAATCCTGCAATTGAGGATACAAAGCAGATGGCGCCTCCACTGGAATGTACAAAAATTAAGTTGTTGTGAACCCAGGACCATATAATATCAGAATTTGGCTTAAATCCTATGATATTAGGTACTATTTTACAATTACAATATGTAGAATTATTATATTCAATATTTAATAGCAGTACCTGGGATTTACATGGGATTAAAAGTTTTTAAAAATAATTATAAATGACAATTTTTATAATATCAATAAATTAGTTAAAAGCATTCACTCAATAATAACTTTGTACTTACTTGTTCATATGCGGAAACACCTCTTTGACAAGCATGAAAGCACTTTTTATGTTGATGTCTAGCATCTTCTCAAAGGAATTCTCATCTGTCTACAAATTAAGTGATTTTTAGATATTTTATATGGATAACAAAACTTATTAATAATAGACTAGATTAATACATAATTGCATAATTAATAACTTACATTTAGCAGAGGACCAAATGTTGGATTAACTGCAGCATTAGACACTAAAATGTCAATTTTGCCAAACTGTTGCACAGTCTAAAATATCAAAAAGGTGCAAATTCAATTAAGATAATGCCAGCAACAGGTTGTGCTACTACTAGTATTGTTCATCACTAGTGTTGGCTCATTGAATTTTTAGATGCTTTGCAATATTAATTTTAGAAAGTGATTATGCAATATTATTACCTTCCTCAGTTGTTCCAGCCTAAATCTGCCATGTACATTTCAGTGGCTAATTTACATCATGGCTAAACCAATTAGCAAGCTGTTTACGACTGCAAGCTTGGGCTTCTCAACTTATCAAAGTCTTTTCAGCTGCCTTTTTCTAATAAAATAGCTTATATTCTTCATTGCTACTGAACTGAAAGTAGAAAGCTATTTTGCTAAGTATATATGCCTGAAAGGCCTATCTAGTTATTCTAGAATCTATGGTTTAAACTAAGTTACACAAATGCATGGCCAATGAATTTCAAAGGTTGCATTTATATGATATTGTTTAATTACTTAGACAATTTTACTTATTAAATTTTGCTTAGGCTATTTTGACTTTCACATATCAATCATGCCTAATCATATATTTTATAAATGTCAGACTGTTTTCTTGTTGAATAATATTTACATTTTTATAGAAAATTTACCTCAATTCACCATGTAAATAGATATTTTTGCATTGCTAGTATTCAGTATACAGTATTTGTTCCCTCCATCCCTACCCAAGTTATAGCCATAAAACAAAACATGAAGGTTTTAATCCTTTGCATTAGTTTAGTAGTTGCAACATGGAAATATTTTGAGCCTTCACCTTTGTTGTGATTACTGAAGCCCATAGGAGAGAAGGGTGATAGGCTAGTGAGGTATATAGCCCTTGTAAGAAGGAATTTTAGCAAAAGGATATAAAATAAAATAAAAACATATTTCTTAAATTAGAAAAATGAAGCAACACTTGCAAAATATTGGTTTAAGCAATTTGCTACTTAAGAACATTTGCTTAAAATTCAATTTCTTTGTTACATTGGATACATATTCTGTTTCTTAGAAATGCTTTTGTAAAACAATGAGTAAAGCTTTTTTCAATATATACATGGAGTTATTTTAGTAGAGGTTAACTAACTAGTCTATTTTTTTCAATTTAACTAGGCCTATAAAAACAACTTATGTACCTATTTTTTCTGTCATTCCCAAATCTTAGGAATACATGTATGCTAGAAAATTCTAGCATAGGCCTACAATGGACCTGAAAATATGCTTGGTGTATAATAATTGGTGTACCACTATAGCATGTGTTGGTATATGGTATGGCATAATAATAAATACTTTAAAATTTTTTTGTAAAAAATGTTAAAACAAAGTAAAAATGAAAACAATATCTACAATGATAACTATTTATTTATTTAAAGATTCTTCTATCTAAAAAAGCTTTAAAATAAGACCAAAAATCTGAATTAAAATTTGGCATAGTGACATAATTTTGTTCCAACATATATATCATGTACAATTTTTGGCATAATCTTAAATTTATGGAACACAATAAGGGTTCATTTTTTCTAGCATACTTTGCAATAGATTTGAAAATCTTCATTTTACCATTTGATGAAATGACTAGACTATTTGACAAAATGGATTTGATGAAAAGATTTTTAATGAAATGACCTAGAACTAGAACCAGATATATAGAAGGGGAAGGCATGATTTACCTAGTGAGCACTACACTTTGGATCATGAAGTATATGCTCTAAAAATTAAGCTATGGAGTAAGCAAAAAGCTTGTTTCAAAAGTGTTTCAAAACTAAGAATAGGCTTTTTATGCTACTACTAGGCCTTTAGTAATGTAATATGAAAGTGACAATGACAAAAATTAAAAATTAACATATTTTAAAATTGAACTTTTAATCAATTAATTAATAGTTAAGTTGATCATATAGTTTAGAAAGCAACATGTATACCAAGAAATCCCAGCATACAATAAGGATACCTACCATTTTTAGCATACATTAGCATACATCCTCCTAATACTAAAACCAACGCAATGTTTGTCTGTCTGTATGTTGTAAGTGAATGCCTACTATACTGCCAAGTCAGCGTTGAAACTTATATGGGAAAACTGCAAATTTTCCAGATCAGGCTTTAGGCTATTTTAATTGTTAATTTTCACATTCTAACATCCCTAAAAAAGCAGAAAACTGCTTTTTTTAACCCCCAATAACCTTCTTTGCCACTCTGCCTGGGGCTGCAGCCAGTTTGTAAAAAAATCAGCCTAACCTCTGCCCGCGAATTGCTGTGTACTAGGGGGGGGGGGGGGGTTCTGCGTTCAATGCAAATAAACCCCCCCCCCCGCATATTGGGGGTTGAGTTAAATTTAATGATTTCCCTGGAACGGGGGGGGGGGTTGGGCTTGGGCTGAGTGTACATAGCAGTTGTACAGTGTAAACAGATAGATAGGACTGTGCTGAGATTCAATTGGTTGAATCTCAATTGGTGAAATAATTACAGTAGCCAGAGTTAAATAGCTGGGCATTGGCAGTGAAATTCAATGAACAAATTTGCGAAGTTGCGAGCCTCTTAGGCAAGCAGTCAAGAAATTGGGAAATTTCAAATGCTAATTGTTCCTTGAGTTTTAAGCTTTCAGAGGAGAGAGAGACTTATATTGCTGGAAAGAGCTTGCAACACTGAGTTTAGGGATATAAGTTTCTTGCTTTAAACATGTAAACTAAAAGCACAGGATTCGAAAAAAACATCATTCTTTAAATTTTCTGACACATGTTCTGCATACAATTCAATTAAAACCCCCATGTTGGGGTGGCAACGATAGGGTTCAGTGAATGCAGTGAAGATAGCAAATGAAAGAAGTATGAAATAATGGTAACCCTAACCCTAACCCTAACTTTAACCCTAACCACTGACGCCTAAATGTAGAGGCGTAGAGGCGCAGAGGCGCCTCTAACTTGAATATTTTTAAGTATGGAAAGCATCTTTTGGATCCCTATATAGCAGTCTTGATGGACTGCAATTTCATGGAGATGTCGGGTATTATTTGATGAAGTTCTGTTTCACGAAGACGATTTTGATGGCTTTCAGTTTCTCAAAGAAAATTTTGATAGATTTCTGTTTCACAGAGAGAATTTTGATGGATTTCTGTTTGACAGAGAGGATTTCAATGGATTTGGCACCTTGAGTCAATCAGAGAAAAGAGAAAAGAGATGATAGAAAAGAGAGTAGATATGAGAGAGGAGAGATTAGAGATGACATATAGGAGAGAATAGGAGAGTAAGGCAAGAATGAAGAGGGAGAGAGAAGAGAAGAGGAGAGAGGAGATAAGAGGGGAGATATGAGATAGCAGAGAGAGACGGGAGAGATTTGAGGAGAAAAGAGAGGAGGGATAAGAGTGTATAGAGGAAATAGAAGAGAGTAGAGAGTAGAGGAGAAAGAAAAGTGAGATGAAGGATGAGAGATGAGAGGAGAGGAGAAAGGAGAGAGAAGATATGAGAAAAGAGGGGAGAAAAGATACAGGAGAGAGTAGAGATGAAAGACCAGGGAAAAGAGATAAATGAGGGAGTAGAGATGAGAGGAGAGAGAGGAGACGACGGATAAAAGCATACAGAGGAAATACAAGAGAGAGGGGAGAGTAGAGGAGAAAGAAAGAGTGAGATGAGGGATGAGAGATGAGAGAGGAGGGGAGAGAGAAGAGAGGAGAAAAGAGGGGAGAAATGAGACAGGAGAGAGTAGAGATGAAAGACCAGGGAGAAGATATAAATAAGGTAGTAGAGATGAGAGGAGAGAGAGAAGAGAGATGAAGATCAGACATGGGAGAAATGAAAGAGTAGAAAGGAGAAATTATTGAGGAGAAGGAAGAGGGTAAAGATAAGAGTGCAGAGAGGAGAGATAAGAGATGCAATGAGAAAAGAGATGAGTGAGAAAATAAGAGAGAGAGATTTGAGAAGATAGGGGAGAAGATAAGAGGAGAAAGGAAAGGAGAGAAGAGAGAATGGAGAGGAGAGAAAAGAGAGGAAACAGGAGACATTAGAAAGGAGGGCAGAAAGATGGGAGATAAGAAAGGAGAGGGTGATATGAGTTATGAGAGATATGAGATATGAGAGCAGAGACATGAGAGTCCAAGTCTAGACAATGCCAGTGAGTTTTTGCAAACAGGGAAAACAAGAAATCTGGTATTTAAAATGCATTGTAGAGGATTTGGAGATGATTTGGAAGATGGGATTCAAGTTATGGAATTTTAGCTGATGGGAGTTCTTCCCCTTTCTCCTCCAAAGGAGAAGTTCCACTTGTAGCATATATAACCTTTAAGTCTATGAGATAGTAGAACATTTTTGGCTTAGATCTATAATATATCTATATACATATTTATTAGAATCAAATAAAGTAACTTTACATAAAATACACTATATGCAATACTATCAAAATCATCAACATGGATTCATAGAACAAGGAATAAAAAAAATTGAACTTTGTGCCCTAAAAACTTTTAATTTTTATCCTAATTTTTAGCAAATAAAAGTATTTAGAATATTTCTTTTATAATTGTCTTTTTTTAAAGTTAGTGCATATTGAAAAGTGCATATTTTTAAGTTTGTTACTGTGCATGAATAATAAATTCAAAAATAAAAAGTGTACAACTTTGGTATACAAAGTTGAAAACATTTTTCTGTCCTAGCATATGGAATTTACAAATATGATCCAGTACTTTTGCTCCCACTGGACCCACTATACACTAATACACAATTTAAACTATACAAAATCTATTGTATTATGTAATAGGCTTTGTTTTTAATAAACACATTTTTATATTTCTTAGAAACTTATCAAATTCGAAAAGTATTACTTTGTTGTGTTGAACGAATATTAGAAATATTTTGTTTATTTTGTATATTTTGTATATTTTTTGTATGATGATTTATTTAAAACAGTAATGAAATTTTTACGGGGCCATCTGAGGGCCTGACCAAAATAAAGGTTTTGCATTGGCTTCTTCCTTTCTCACCTTTGAGCTCAAAGCTTCGATTGTGCAGATAAAATTCGATCAACCATTGGGCTTGCAATCACTTGTGTTACTTATTTCAAGTAGTAGATAGTGACTTAGGAATCACCCCAAGAGTGGGAGTTCAGTCTGTTCTCAGAGAATAAGAAATCCTAGACTTATGAGTCTAGTAACCTGCCTTTAGAAGGCAGAAATCCTACCACAGAGTAGAGAAATCCAGGCTTAGAGTCTGAGAAACCCACCTCAGGGCAGAAACCCAGCAAAGTGTGCTGACCCTTTGTCCCTATGATCCTGGGAATGCCCAGGACTGAGAGAAACCCTCTTAGAGGAGAGAACTGGGGGATATATATAGAATTAAAGATATAGTGCCATTAGATTGCTCAGGCCAGAAAGTACAATAGAAGTACAGACGCTACCAATAAAAGTACATACACTATCAATAGTAACATAGAAGTACATGTGCTACTAGTAAAAGGCAAGTAATAACCAGTAAGATTAATAAGAAGAAGTAACCCCTAAGACAACTTTGGTGGCAGCTTTAAGACATTAGGAGTTAGAAAAGTAGCTTTACAACAGCTGGTGACTTAGCAGTAGGATTCATTAGAGAGAGAACAACAACCCCTGTTATAGCTTTTGGTCCCAGCAGTGGGATAGCCAGAGAAGGAAGCATACCCCCTGTTACAGCTTTTGGTGGCTAATCGGTAGGATTTTGTATCGTACAGAAACACCCCTGTTACAATTGCATACCTACCTACAAACAACTCATTTTTAGAAGCTATATAGGATGAATTGATACTAATAAGGCCTAGTGATACTAATAAGTGATATTAACTAATGATAAGCCTTGTCTTGGCCTACTTAAAGTTAATGATTAAGAATAAAGGCTATAAACAATAGGCCTAGTCTAGACTAGGCGTATTATATCCAGACAGTTAGATATTACTATAGGATAGCATAGAGATAGGTTTAGGCCCATGCCCAAGCCTACCTTGTCAATGAGTGCAACTCTGTCACTTGTTTTACCAACATGGCAAGGGACACCAATGCAGGTTCCGCCATCAACAAACTTTTCTAGTTTCTTCAGTGCATTGTTAACATTTGATTCTTTTCTACTGCTAACTGCTACTTTAGCTCCATCCTCGCATAGCTGTTTCGCTATAGCAAATCCAATTCCTTCAGT
This sequence comes from Macrostomum lignano, assembly GCA_002269645.1. Classification (NCBI taxonomy): domain Eukaryota; kingdom Metazoa; phylum Platyhelminthes; family Macrostomidae; genus Macrostomum; species Macrostomum lignano. Next base: position 179,553 of record NIVC01000714.1, read on the forward strand.
GGACGCAGTGACAACAGCTACTTTATTTAATAGCCGCGACATAATTAATTATATGAGTAAAAAACAACAGTATGCTTCTCAATCGAAACTAAAAAAGCTTATTTTTGTGTCGATCTTGGCCTATTTAATTATCGCATCGATGCATCGATGTAGTACTCTCAAAAGTCACAAAAACATTACTTAGTAAGTTTTTCTACCATACTTTTAAACGTAACCTAGTTTCTTAGAATTAATCATTTAAGCAAATTTAGTGTAAAAATATAAAAACACTCGTTCTAGCTTTTCTGATTTGCTAGAATAAAGTTTTAATTACAGCCAAGTACTCGAAGTTATTGTTGTAGCACATAAATAATTCCTTACCAACGAATCTATTTTTTGTTAGAGTAGATATTTCATCGAGCCATAGTTATCAGTTCTGGAGTTTTTGCTCTGTCTCTCGGGGTGCTGGGATTTTAGCAGTGTTGAAGTCAAATGATCAAATCGGAGGCCCCTTGCGCGCACGCGCTCGCAAAACAGGCGGGAGGAGCAGGCAGCAGCAGCCTGAGGGGTCAGGTCAAGCGTCTGCACGTCAGCGATGAGGCAGTCCGTTAGAGTGGCAGTGCGGGCCTGGCCGCGGCGCAATTGCTCGGTGGTCGGCCGGTGCAGCATGGCCAGGGCCAGAGGGACGGGCGCAACGCGACCCAGGGTCCGTAAGGCAGTGGCCCAGCAGCATCTGGCGGCCCCGGCGCAGACTAGCGCTCAGGGGCGGAGTTCAGCGCGGGCCATCAGAGCGTTGGTCGGCAGGCGATCCGGGTAGTGCACGCCCAGCGCGTAGCACAGCAGCGATCGGTAAAGCGCGTCCAAGGCTCGCTCTCGAGTTTCGGTCAGCGGCACAGCCTCCATGCCGTACAGCAGGATCGGCTCGATGGCCGCGCGGAACAGGCGCACCTTCAGGTCGTCTCTGGCAGCTGAATTAAAAACGTTTCTGAGGAGGTGCTCGGCGCGCCAGGCCAGCTGGTTCCTCCTGTCGGAGACAATCGCATCGGGGCTCATCACCAGGGCGCCGAGGTAGTACCGGAAGTCCTCGCACACCGCGATGCAGTCTCCACTCGCCACTGACAACTGCCGCCATAGTGCTGCCTGGAGGGCCATCAACCAGCTGACTGGCAGGAAGCCCAGGCCCAAAACCATCGTCGGCACTGATTCCACCGAGCACCGCAAGGCCCGCAAAGCATTTCGTGGGAAATTCGTTGGAGGCCGATTTTCGTAATGCAATGCATAGCCGAAATAGAAGTATAGTTTACATGCTTTATAATCGTTGCAAGATATTATCGACCAGTGTAGATTTTGAACTGTTGAATTCCGAGTTAGTTAACTAATTGATGTCTTAAATGAAAGGGCATATGTTACTGCTTATTCTGCGCAAAAACAAGCATTTTACGATCAATAGCGTACACAGGAGATACTCGTACATTGAAAAATCGGCCTTCAATGAAATTTTCATCAATTCTGAGTCTTGCGTCCTGGGTCCATGAGAATTGCCCGCAGACAAATTGCCCGCCGAGATTTGCCCGCAGGAGATTTGCCCGTGGAGATTTGCCCGCCGAGCTTTTCCCGCGGAGATTTGCCCGCAATGCATTTTGCCCGTGAGCGAATTGCCCGCCGAGAATTGCCCGCCGAGATTTGCCCGCCGAGATTTTCCCGCCGAGATTTGCCCGCAGTGCAATTTGCCCGCGAGCGAGTTGCCCGCCGAGTTTTTTTCCCGCCGAGGTTTGCCCGCAATGCTTTCTTCCTGCAGCGCATTTAGCGACGCGGCAGATTTTGTCTGCATTGCCTTCCCAATGCTTAGTACGTGTTAATCTCAATAAAGAGATTTACACGATCAAAACGTTTTGATAGTAACTGCATATCAAATGCATATTTTTTTTGGGGGGGGGGGCAATGCAGACAGAATCTAGCTGCCAAATGCACTGCAGGAAAAAAGCATTGCGGGCAAACCTCGGCGGGAAAAAACTCGGCGGGCAACTCGCTCGCGGGCAAATTGCACTGCGGGCAAATCTCCACGGGCAATTCGCTCACGGGCATTTCTCGTGCTCCCACTGCCGCCTTCACTATCGCAGTCTTTACAGTGGCGTCGCAAGCAGAGCCTACCCCTTCGGTTAGCCACAATGGCGCATTTCATCTCCCTGCCACCGCCTGAGCAATTCAGCACAAATACTGATCAAACAAAACATCTTTAAACGGTGGACCGTGTGGGCCGATCGCTTCCGCGACTTTATCGATGCATCCGGAATTACGGCCGAAACCCAGAAGTGCAAACTGCTATCCTACACGGCAGGCAGGGAGATCGCCCAAATCGTCAAGGACCTGCCGGACGACAAGAAAGACAGCCTCAGCAACTTGCTGGCCGCTCTTACAGCACACTTTGACGAACGCAAGCGTATCGTCTTTGCCTGCTACCAGTTAAGACTTTGCGTGCAGCAGACTGGAGAGCCAGTGGACGCCTGGTAAGCTAGACTAAAGGCAGCTGCTGAAGCCTGCGAGTTCTCCACCCAGAAGGATTCTCTCATTAGAGACCAGATCGTCGCAACTTGCTGCTCCGACAAGCTCAGACGGCGACTGCTCCAGGAGAGCAAAATCGCATTGAACGATGCTCTCAGACAGGCTCGCGCACTAAAAGCCGCAGAAGAGCAGGCCACAGCCATGGAGAGCAGCAGCAGCAGCATCGCAGCCATTCACAAGTCGGCATCAAACCAGCGCAAAGACCAGCCACAGCCAAACAACCAGAGGCCGGCATTCGCCTTCAACACCACCTGCTACCGCTGTGGAGAGCGCGGCCACAGCAGTTGCGGCGCCGCGAAAGGGAAGACCTGCTCGTCATGCGGCAAGCCCAACCACCTCGCAAAGGCCTGCAGGCAACGCCGGCAGCAGAACTCTTCCAGCATCAACGTGGTTGCGAATAACACGGACGGCAGCTCAATCTATGTCTCGCCCGACAACCTCACCGAAGAAGCATTCTCGATCCAGACGCCGACTGCGTCGTCAGGGCAGAGATCGGCCAACATGCGCCTGCAGATCGAAGGGAAAGAATTTAACGTACTGGTCGACAGCGGCGCGAGCTGCAATGTCATGAGCGAGCAGAACTTCCAACACCTGCAGCACGTTCCCCTGCGTGGCGCCACCCAGCAGATCTTCAGCTATGGCTCATCAAAACCGCTGCAAGTGCTTGGCCTTGCCGATCTAACTCTCCGCACCGACTCAGAGAAGCTACAAGCCCCGTTCTTTATCACAAAGGGCAGTGGCATCACTCTGCTTGGGCGCAACACCGCCTTCGACATGGGAATCCTACACATCCAGCAGCCGGCCCGACAGATCAACGCTGTGAAACCTCGTGACAGCGCTGAATCCTCGACATTGAAGAAGCTACTCGCCAAACACGACCAAAATCTGGACAACAACCTACAACCAGACTTACGGTTAGGCAACATACTTCGCAAGTTCCAGCCAGTTTTTGAAGGCCTTGGCCGGGTCAAGGACGTTGAAGTCAACGTTCGGCTGCGCCCGGAAGCCGTGCCAGTGTGCCATCCACCATCCAGGATACCCGTCCACCAGCGACAGGCCGTCATCGACGAGCTACAACTCCTGCTAGATGAAGGCATCATCGAGCGCGTGCATGGGCCTTCACCGTGGGTCTCCCGGATGGTTGTCGTGCCAAAGGAGTCTGGCGGCATTCGCATTTGCCAGGATCTTCGCAATGTCAACTCTTTTGACGTGCCGGAAAAGCAGCCGATCCCGACCTTCGAAGAAATCACTGACGACATGGCGGGCTCGACCGTATTTAGCGAGTTAGACATCACGAAAGCCTTTTACCAGATCCCCGTGAGCCCGGAGTCCCGCCACCTCTTCACCTTCAGCACCCCGCTAGGCCTCATGCGACTCACCAGGCTCAGCATGGGTTTCACCAACGCGTCGGAATTGCTGCAGAGAGTCATGACAGGAGTCCTCAGCGGCCTAAATGGTGTCAGGTGGGCCCACGACGACATCAGGATCTTCACGCGCAACATGGCCGAACACAACAGCCGTTTGAAGGCGTGCCTCCAGCGCCTCAGAGACCACAGGATCACCCTTAACCCCGATAAGTGCCGTCTCGCCCAACCTTCCATCGAATTCCTCGGAATGCGCACAGCGCCGGCGGCGTTCAGCCAACAGAGGAGAAAATAAAGGCGCTCAAGGCCTTCAAGGAGCCGACGAACACATCGGAGCTACACTCATTCCTTGGGCTGGCAACCTACCTGCCAAGGTTCATCCCTAACTTCTCCGACCTGGCTCAACCGATGCGAGAGCTGCTCAAGAAGGGCCACGTCTGGAGCTGGACGGACAAGCAGCAAGAAGCCTTCAAACAAACTAGGGCCGCCATTTGTTCAGAAAACATTCTGGCCTTCTTCGACGTCAACATGGAGACGGAGGTGCAAGTGGACGCCTCGCCGGTCGGCCTCGGCGCCATCCTAAGCCAGACGGACAAGAGAGGAGTCCGCAGACCTATCGCCTTCGCCAGCAGATCGCTGACGGCCGTCGAGCAACGGTATGCTCAGATAGAGTGGGAGGCACTTGCTGTGAAGTTTGGCTGCCTCCGATTCGAGCACTACCTGAGCGGCTGCCCAAGGTTCACCATCGTGACAGACCACCGCCCACTGGTACCACTCTTCCAGCCGGGGTCTCGGCCGCCGCCCAGAATCGAGCGTATGGCACTGAGAGTGCAGCACCTCAGCTTCAACATCATCTACCAGCCTGGGCCGCAGAAACCAGCCGACGTGCTCAGCAGCCAGCCGCAAATGCAGACAACCGACAACCCCGGCGAAGTGCTCGACCGGCAGTTCATCAACGCCATCGCCCTCGGATCGACGCCACAAGGTCTCAGCTTCGAGTCAATCAAGCAGGCGGCCAGGCTCGACAGTGTCACTCAGGCAGCCATCTCGGCACTTCAGACCAACCAGTGGACCAGCAACGACCATGAGCTCCGTGCGCTTGCCTGCATCCGGCAAGAACTGTCGGCCCACGACGGCGTTCTGCTTCGTGGTTCTTCGATCATCGTGCCAGCGATTCTTCGGCGAGTAGTACTCCAGCTGGCGCACAAAGGCCATCAGTGCTGGCGGAAAACTCTAGATCGGCTTCAAACGAAGGTGTGGTGGCCAGGCATGAGGGGCGACTGCCAGGTCTTCGTGCAAAGCTGCCTCGCCTGCCAAGCAAAGTCGCCTAAAACTACCAATCCGCCGCCTCTTCAGCCCTCGCAGCTCCCCGCCCCGACGGAGCCTGGCTCGTCCTCGGCATGGACTTATACGGTCCGGTGCAGGACAAAATGCTGCTAGTGATAACAGACCTTTACTCAAAGTTTCCAGAGATCAACATCGTCAGTTCGACCTCCGCAGAGGCTGTGCTTCCACACCTGAAAACTCTCTTCAGCAGGTACGGCATCCCACAAGAAATCATCAGCGACAACGTCCCACCCTTCAACTCTGCAGAGTTCCACAACTTTCTCGCTGAGCACGGCGTCAAGCACCGCCGCATCTGCCCGCTGCACCCGGAGGCCAACGGAGCGACCGAGCGCGTCAACCGATGCGTCAACAAGGTCGTCAGGGCGGCCATCGCCGAAGGCCGCAGCTGGCGCAGTGCCCTAGACGACTGGCTCCTCGCATACCGCGTCACTCCTCATTCGGCAACACGAGTCGCGCCGGCCGAATTGCTATTGGGCCGGACCTTCAACGACACCGTCCCGTCGGCGCGACCCTCGCAGCCCGTGTGCTATCATCGCACACAGCTGACCCAGCGACACTTGGCCAACACCAGAGCGATGGCCAGGGACTTCAACCGTTCCCAGAGGGCCAAGGCCTGCAGCGTGAGGCCGGGTACTGCGGTGCTACGGAGGCGGAATCAGCGAACAAAGACTCAGACACCCTTCGAGGTCGAGCCCTGGACCGTCGTGGACAGGCGGGGTGACTCCTACGTGCTACAACAGGGCGACCGCATCTGCACTCGACACCTGACGCACATCCGCCCGCTGGTGGCGGCAGAGAGCGCTGCGGCGAACGCAGAGCCGACGCCGCCAGAATGCGGCATTGCCCAGCGGCCGCATCCCCGCGCGGCCAAAGACAAGCCAATCTGCTACAAGGACTGATTAGGGGTTGGGGCTGAGTAAGGATTGGAACTGCTTCGATTACTGTCGTTCGGGCTTTTATCCCCGTCTTTATTTCTTTCTGCTTTGGGAGAAGTGTTATTGCCACCTGGTTGAATTAGCCTAGCGGGGTGGTGCCTGTTCCTAGCGCTCTCTCTCTCTCTCGCCCGCTCTGTCCTAATCAATATCGTAGCAATGTACATGTTCAGGAATTTACGCATCGGTCACTGTCGCCTAACAAATATATATATATGTTGGGCCCACGGCCATATGGGGCCTTAAGCTTTTCGTTTCGCGCTCACACTGCCGCCTTCACTATCGCAGTATTTACAGTGTCGATTCGATGCACTGTGTCGAGTTTGACCACATCGGCAGGCGGCAGTCGGCCTCCCTCCACGTAGGTGAAGGTATCCTGGAAGCGGTCGATCAACTGCCTGATTCATGTGTCGCAGTCTGTCGGATAGACTGGTGTGACGGTAAACGATAAGATGCTGAAGGTGGTCACTGGAAATTCTAGCGTATGGAGTCTCGTCGTAGGGTCTGCCAGCCGTCTTGCCTTGCAGTCTACCAACAGTTCGAAATGTGAGAGGAAATCGTAGCCTAGTATTGGACGGACGACGGAGGCCACGAGGAAGGTAAAACGGAAGGAACGTCGAAGGCCACGAATCGCTATTTCAAGTGGAGTTTCGCCTGCGACGGGAACAGGGTCACCTGTGGCGGTGGTAAGCTGGTATCCCGTTGCGCGGACGTTGTTGCTGAGATACTGAGGTGGGATGATGAAAACTGCTGCACCGGTGTCGACTAAGAATGACAAACGACGCGCATCGAAAACGAGGTCTACAACGAGGCAGGACTTGCTCGCCGCTAGATCGGTGGCACTGCTCACTGCGGCATCATGGGTAGTGCCCTGCCGTTTCCCGTGGCGGGGCGTTCTGGCGAGTTCGTATGTGACTGAGCTGGAGTCCGCTCGTTGGGACCCAGAATCCTTGGCTGCGGTCCGTTGTGCTTGCGTGGGAACTGACACCAGCGGCGGCAGGTGCGCGACCGGGTGCCGTAGTAGAGGTGTCCGCAGCAGACGACTGGGCGCAAGCCTGGATGGAATGGTGCCACGGCGACGTCTGTGCAGTATCCTGAGGCGTGCTGGACGCGGGCTGCCGGGCCTGTTCACGGGGTTGAGCTGGTGTAGTTTGAAGGCGGGCCGGTTGATACGAGAACGGATGCGATGTCCTCCGGCAGTTCGCAGATGAGATGGCTGAAACGTCTCTTTTCGGACTTAATGCCGAAGAACAGTAATAGTTTCCAGTCCCTTCTTTCTATGGTAAATTTATATCACAGAAGTCTTCTCTGGGTAAACTAACGGTTTTTCTAACTCTAGATAATACACGTAGTCCCTTGATTGCCAACATTTGTAGGACATTGTCGATCTAATTTCGCCAATGATAATTATGTCTCTGTTGTACTTACTGCAGTAAATATTATGCAAGCTCTTTGCCTATCGTTTATGGTGTATCTTTAAGGTCAACTTATGTGGGACAAAGTGTTATTCTGATACAATTGTTTTTATTGATAAAAAGTAAAACTCGAAAGTCGATGTTTAAAAGACTGCATGAACTTCTGTAGGTGACGCTGTTTGAATTTCATTAAAAATGATGGTTATATCTTTATTTTTCACTGCTTTGATTTTGCATCATAAAAAGTACAAAAAAGTGGTAGGCTTTTTGAGTGGTGGAGGGACTACTTAAGTTTTATGAAAAGCATGAAAGCAGGTAGTTTTTTTCGGCGCAGACTTAGGTTAAGATATAACAAACGCGGGACAGTTTAGATTTCAAAAAATACACATGTTTTATGTTTTCGCGAAAAAATAGAAGGCAGAAATACCTACAAGAAAATATCTCAGTTGGGCAGAAGGTACTTACTTACTCGTTGTAAAGGGATTGGGAATTTAAGCGAAAAAAACTGAAAATGTGCGGCTAGTGCCCAGTATGCGTCACACGCAAAAGGGCGCGAATTTAAACGTGGCGCTGCCGATCATAAAAGGTTTTGGACATAGAGGCAAAAAAGCGACACGAAATTTTTTTACTTGCTTCTACCGGAGGGAGCTTTCTGCAGGAGAGTTAAACAAAATAATTAATGAATAAAGAAGATGAGGAACTACCGGTTCAATCAGAGGCAATAATAACGAAAAAAGTTATTCTGTAATCAGGAATGCTACAATTTAGCAAAGCAAGGCCACAGGACAATAGAAGAAATTAAAACAAAGTGCCATTCAGATCACGCATTGAAAATTTCGTACAGTACTTGATAAAACTGCTGATAAACAGCTCTCTGGTTTGCCAAACATCTTGGGAGGAATCATTCAGGCACACACTGACAAACATTCTGCGAGAGGAAAGGCGTTTATAAAGTAATTTATAATTTTACAATATCCAATTTTACAATAAAAAACAACTGGTTTGAGTTGAGGCTCAGACTGATAAAAAGGCGCTATAAAACGAAGCAAGGCATTTTGTGTCGGCTTTTCAAACATAAACTTTGTGTTGCAATGCTGAATGAAGAAGGAAACAAGGCAAATATCCTTGGCTTTGGGTGCTACGATCAACTGTTTCTCCGTTACAGCTTCGCACTGCATAAAACGACACTGCTAATCCATTCGAGCTTCATCAGCATTGCCAAGAGAAATACGCATAGCCGGAGAGAAAACTTTTAACAAAACAGAGGCAAAAATCTGGTTAGCTATCGCTGCATTTAAACAAAAATGAACTTAATTATTGTTTAAAAAATAATCTGTTCTTAGTTTCGTAAGTTTGCAAACTGGACAACTGAATTTCATTTTTACAGAAATTGACTTGACTTGCGTTTAAAATTGCGTAATTAATTGTAAATAACTTCTCTGTAACTTCCTAATATGTATTGGTTGGCTGGCAAGGCGTTTAGTACGAGTAACTGAAAATTCGTTGCCCAAGCAAGTAGTTAACTAAGGCAGTTTTAACGCTATCAGATGTGCTTGTTCTCCAGCTGGATAACTCGGTCTCGAAACTAGCTTCACTGGATCGGATTAACTACTAACAGTAGTTTACAGGTTGCGGCGCAGGCTGAAGCCGACGAGAGCCATCAGAGCCGTTGCGCAGACCACGAATCGGCTGCTCTCTACCTGGTTAGCTGGGCTGCTGCTGTAGCCAACGGTGGTCACCGTGACCGTGACCGTCACGTTCTGGGAGCTCAGGGCAGACGTGATAACTCTGCAAGATATTTTCATATGGAAGTAAATTTTAATTATCACAGTAAAACTGAGTATTACGACAATTGTTTTGAGTAAAACAACCGAGAAAAATAGATTGCTCACGTTGCGATATTTATGCTGGAAGAGATCGTAGCGAGGTCGCTGGTAGATAGAGTTATAGCAGAGCGGCGGCTTCGTTTCAGAGTCGGTTCATCTTCATCGTCGCTCTCGTCTAGCATGGAAGCGAAGTCGATAGCGCGTCTGCGTCGGGCAGCGCTAGTCGTGGCAGCTTCAGTAGTGGTAGTCGCAGCTTCAGTAGTGGTAGTCGCAGCTTCAGTAGTGGTAGTCGTGGCAGCTTCAGTAGTGGTAGTCGTGGCAGCTTCAGTAGTGGTAGTCGTGGCAGCTTCGGTAGTGGTAGTTGTGGCAGCAGCTGTTGTCGTAGTATCAGCAGCTGTTGTCGTAGTACCAGCAGCTGTTGTCGTAGTACCAGCAGCTGTTGTCGTAGTACCAGCAGCTGTTGTCGTAGTACCAGCAGCTGTTGTCGTAGTACCAGCAGCTGTTGTCGTAGCCCCAGCAGCTGTTGTCGTAGTACCAGCAGCTGTTGTCGTAGTACCAGCAGCTGTTGTCGTAGCCCCAGCAGCTGTTGTCGTAGTACCAGCAGCTGTTGTCGTAGCACCAGCAGCTGTTGTCGTGCCAGCAGTGGTCGAGGTGGTGGCAGCGGCGGTGGTGGTGTAGGTCACATCGGAACAAACTTGGCTGTTCTGCTGCGGGGCCAGGCGGATAGCGAGCACAGTCTCACCGGAGCTGCCCTTGGAGGACAGAATCATCACCTCGGAATTGTTGGCCATTGCTGTCAGTGAAGTGTTCATGTTTGCCCTGTAAAATTAAGGCCAGGCGAATGAATTAATCCGGACTGCAACTTTCGAGTTGACCATGGCTACGACAAACTTACCAAGAGACGGCGCCGGGACAGCAGATCTTGTAGTTCGTGCCTGACGTGCAGAAGTTATTGTACGCGGTCCGAATGGCATTCTTGATGAGACTATAGTACATACCGATCTGCAACAGGCATCGAAAGCATGTTCGAATTAGGTTCGATGCGTCATCTTCGAGAAGTGTTAATCAGAATCATCATGGAGGATAAAACACTTACAATATTGGGCGGCTGGCCAGACAGCTTGACGGAGAAGTCGCCGTCAGTCTTCGTGTCTGAAATGAATGAATGCGCACAGAATTACAGCCTGTGTATGTACTGTATTAGCCAAGCAAACTGACGCAAACGGCCTGCCTATACTCACAGGAGGCACAATCCGATGAGTAGTAGCAGATCTGGCCGTTGTAGCCCGTGCTAGTTGTCGCATTGAAGCAGTACTCGTAGGTATAACCCATGCAGCTATCGGGCGGGTTCATGCTACACACAGTATTGTTGCAAGTGGCCGCTGATGCTGAAATAATGATCGATCAATTTTTTCGTGTCGATTATGTCGAAAGAATCGCGGGAAAGACGAGGAGGGGATGGATTGCGGCAGATTAATGATGACTTACCACAGGCGGCCAGAGCCAAAAGGCAGGCGATACGGACGAACTCGATCGGCATGTCAAAGTCTGTCGACTCAAACTAGGACTCAAATAGATTGCAATGAGCTTTCTTGATGCTAGAGACGTCGCTAGAGGAGGCAACACGGGAGGAGCGATGGAGCGGCCCGCTTCGCTCTCGGGGCGCTTTGTTTTATGCCCACGCCCGCCGCTCCCCGCGCCGGCCCGGTCGTCATGGCGTTGCTACAACAAACCGACTGGGGTCCGACGTTGGACGGCCCACTCAGCCTTGCACGGCTCCCCCCTCTCCAGTCTCCCCCCCCCCATCGATGCGTACGGACCGCGCTCCCTAGTTTAAACTTGCGCACTACAGCCTCCTATAGTCCAAGCGTACGCTGTACCTGCAGCTTTGCCTAGTCCGATACCTCGTAGCCATTGGCTATCAGTCGACAAATAAATCGATTGCACGTATTTCTTAGCTGCTGTTGCAGCGACTGTCTCAGTGCTGTTGTTCTATAATCCTTGATTGCTTGGGGTTGGCGAGAACAGAGGGCCTCCACCCCCTCCTCCATCTGCTCTCCCTTCCCGTGGCATTCAGCCCAAGTCGTGAGGAGGGCGAGAAGGTTTCCTCCATGGCAACTTGCTAGTTGTTTGTGTTGATGCCAGCCATATGCGACAGTGTTGTTGAGTGTTTTGTACGAGTACTGCTAATGGCGGGCTTTGGGGAGGGGTGCCTGTGCCATTAGACAATAAGCTTTGGAGAGGCGTGGGAATCTGCAAGGCAAAGCATCCGGCTAGGTAGACAATTGCAATTGCGTACAGCGGTGGGTCCGGGGGCCGCTCCCTGCAGTTCTAGAAAATTCTGCCGACGCCTAACAACATGGGATCCGCTTGCGGCAGAACTCCACAAAGCTGCATCTTCTTGTTGACTGGGGGAGGGGGGGTACTGCTCTGCTTCTGCACGCCTCTGCATATTTTGCATTTGATTTGCCTGGCAACCATCTGAGGCAGCTTTTTCCTACCGCGCTATTGATAATTGCCTAGCCCGTTTGTAATGAGGCTAATTATAGTATTACCATGCTGCAGAAGATTGTGTAAGATTGATAAAGAAATACGAATGATCTAGGATAGATGGTTAGTCTGTGTTTGGTTCATAAAATAATAGAAAATATATCTGATCAACATAGAAATAGAATGAATTGCTAATCAATCTACGACATTGAAATAGAATGGATTGCTAATCTATCTACGACATTGAAATAGAATGGATTGCTAATCTATCTACGACATTGAAATAGAATGGATTGCTAATCAATCTACGACATTGAAATAGAATGGATTGCTAATCTATCTACGACATTGAAATAGAATGGATTGCTAATCAATCTACGACATTGAAATAGAATGGATTGCTAACCTATCTACGACATGCAAATAGAATGGATTGCTAATCTAGCTATAACATAGAAATAGAATGGATTGCTAATCTAGCTACGACATAGAAATAGAAGGAATCTGTGGCCGCAAACCAAACGAATAATTAATAATTTTGATATTCCCAGAGACTGGTAGGGCAGTGCTAAGGTGCAATTGCAGTAGAAGATATGGACACTCGTCTCAGTAGAAAAAGTGCATTTTCCAAGGATTTATCACGATGCAATAGTCGCATAAGGGGTAAGAAACAGAAGCTATTCCCGTAGCAAACTACCGGAAAACAATGGCGAGAGGTGACACAGCCAAAGATAGCCCAGTCATTGTTAATTCCCCGCTCCATCACCCTAGCCACTAACCCAGGCCACTCAGAACCCCAGACTCCGTTTTCCCTGGCAACAGGGGATGTCGCTCATATTTTTAGAGAAGAAGAGCCGCGGCCGGCAACTAATGCGACCGGTTGTGCCCAAGGAGACCATGGCATAAGAATCTGGAACAGCTACCCGACAAGATGAGGCTATGAGGCCACGACCCACGGAGTCAGTGGAATGGACAGAATTGCCCCTAAGCGCTGGTTGTGGGACCATGTCGCTTAAGGCGTTGCGCCACGCTGCCAGTAATTATCATTATGCTGGAGTTGGCAGTCCACGCGGTTCTGGGTCTCCATGGCCTTCTAATCATCCATTACTGCCTCTGCCCCCTGCATGGCTTTCGGGGGGAAGCAAAACTGGGCTTCTGGGAGAGGGTCCTCAACAGAGTTGAAGGGGAAGTGGAAAAATGGGAGAATTGCCCCCACAACATCATGGCACACTCGCCGCGCGCGCAAAACAGAGGGTAGACTGCAGGCATCAGACTTGCTGCAACAATGCGCTCGCAATCGCCTATTCTGTATGCAGAAGAGGCAGCACGAAGAAGAGCTCTGAAGAGGAAGCATCCCCAACTCAACTCGCCAACTTTGAATAAAACAGAGCGATGGCAGTTCGTGACTGCTGGATCGATTCTTTTTGAGAGCGACAGGGGTCTGCAACCTGGGCTTTCTCTGCTACAGCTTTCAATAGGCTGCGAGGCTGGGGCGAAGGGAGAAACAGTTGGAAACGTACTTTTACTTTTTAGTGTGCCTTATGAATAGATAGATAGATAGATAGATAGATAGATAGATAGATAGATAGATAGATAGATAGATAGATAGATAGATAGATAGATAGATAGATAGATAGATAGATAGATAGATAGATAGATAGATAGATAGATAGATAGATAGATAGATAGATAGATAGATAGATAGATAGATAGATAGATAGATAGATAGATAGATAGATAGATAGATAGATAGATAGATAGATAGATAGATAGATAGATAGATAGATAGATAGATAGATAGATAGATAGATAGATAGATAGATAGATAGATAGATAGATAGATAGATAGATAGATAGATAGATAGATAGATAGATAGATAGATAGATAGATAGATAGATAGATAGATAGATAGATAGATAGATAGATAGATAGATAGATAGATAGATAGATAGATAGATAGATAGATAGATAGATAGATAGATAGATAGATAGATAGATAGATAGATAGATAGATAGATAGATAGATAGATAGATAGATAGATAGATAGATAGCACAGAACAGGATGCGAAGCCAGAACGAGCTATGAATTATTTATTGCATTGGCTATTCCGTACCTGTGGAAATGCACTGGCTCCAATAAATGATTAACACAGCATGGTAGGAGCATCTTAGGTGGAACGATTCCGCAAAATTTCTTAGTACTTCACCTATGAGAGTAAAAAGGCCCCGTGAATTGGAGATGAAGTTTTAGGATAGCCAGCCAGCCTTTGCTGATGAAGCTGAGAGGCTGGATTGAGGACAGCAGACTGAGACCTACGAGTAAATTGTAATTCTGGGAACGAGTAATTCGCCTTTGTCTGATCTGCAGGCTGAAGTGCAGTTGCCGAAGGTCAGATTGCACCCGTGCTCGCGTGGGAATTGGGAGAGCTGATGAAGAAGATTACTGTGGTTGTGGACTTGTACTATTACAAGTGTCTCATCCAACTGTTAAATGAGTCTCTATTGTTCATCCTTTGCTTTTTTAGCTATTTCTATGACAACCCGGAAGAGCTCCCGTCATCTCTTAATAATAGCTAATGCAATTTTTGTGTTGATTTACTGTGCGATTGTAATTGGTGGTTAAGATAAACAGACAAACACTTGCACACATTCTACTGAACATAGCTACTACTGAGCGACAATGTTGGGTGTACTTTTATTAACTCTACTCGCGTGCGACTCATGAAACTGTCACTCATGCTGGATTGGTAGAGAGTCACTCGGATCTCTTTTCTTTTGTTTCTTTGACTGAGCTGTCTTGAAAAGGACTTGGCCTGCTAGGCTAGGGTGCCACCAAGATAAAACAGACGACAAGTCTGATAAGTTGGATACTCGTAGCTGTCTATTTTCAGTCTTAAGCAGACTTAAGGCATCAATAGCAGTTAAGTAAAGGTAGAATGCGATGGGTGAGAGGGAGATGAAGAGAGGGAGGGGGAGTAAGAGAAAGGGAGAGAGGGAGAGAGGTAGTGGGAGAGATAGAGAGAGAGGGAGAGGGGAGAGAGGTAGTGGGAGAGAGAGGGAGTGAGAGAAAAGGAAAGAGGGAAAGAGAGGGAGTGGGACAGAGGGAGAGAGGGAGTGGGAGAGATAGAGTTAAAGAGAGAATAGGAGAGGTAGAGAGAGGGAGTGGGAGAGAGGGAAATGGAGAGGCAGAGGCAGAGAGGAGAGGGAGAGGGAATAGAGGAGAACGGAGAGGAGTCGAGAGAGAGAGAGAGAGAGAGAGAGAAAGAGAGAGAGAGAGAGAGAGAGAGAGAGAGAGAGAGAGAGAGAGAGAGAGAGAGAGAGAGAGAGAGAGAGAGAGAGAGAGAGAGAGAGGGGGGGAGAGAGGGAGAGAGAGAGAGAGAGGGAGAGAGAAAGAGAGAGAGAGCGAGAGAGAGAGAGAGAGAGAGAAAGAAAGAGAGAGGGAGAGAGAGAGAGGGGAGAGAGAGAGGGAGAGAGAGAGAGGGAGAGGGAGAGAGAGATAGAGATAGAGAGGGAGGGAGAGAGAGAGGGAGAGAGAGAGAGAGAGAAAGAAAGAGAGAGGGAGAGAGAGAGAGAGGGAGAGAGAGAGAGGGAGAGGGAGAGAGAGATAGAGATAGAGAGGGAGAGAGAGAGAGGGAGAGAGAGAGAGGGAGAGAGAGAGAGATATATAGAGAGAGAGAGAGAGAGAGATAGAGATAGAGAGGGAGAGAGAGAGAGGGAGAGAGAGAGAGGGAGAGAGAGGGGGGGAGAGAGAGAGGGAGAGAGAGAGGCGATGGTAGGTTAGAATCACAGTGCAAGAGATTATAGAGCAAGTACACCGGCAGGAAGCGGAGACCTGAAAAGGTAAAAAGCTTCAATTTTTTAACAGCTATGGTACAGGCATTCCTATCGTTGCAAAGAGCATTTCAACCCCAGCCCGCCTATAGAGAGAGACCTGATAAACTGTTAAGAGATGTAGCGGGCACGCTACATTGGAAGAGTCATCCTGAGCAGAGAATCAAGATAGTGACGCACGCCCGGCTCCACGCCCAGCAAGGGGGACTTGCAGATGGCTGAGAAATGCATTCTTCATCACTGAAATACGCATTCGTTACGGTTGAGCCAGCAGCGGCCCTGCTTGCTGGGAGCAGTTGATTTTCTGACGAGTGCGTGGAGAGATGGAGGCTGGCAGGAGGAGGGGGAGGGGGTTGATGGCGCCAGGAGTCTGTGAGACAATGGCAGCAGCCCGTACCACTTAAATCCCTCACTTAACTAACAATTTCACACATGCAGCAGGCAATATCCGCATGCTTTAACAAGACTGTCTACAGCTGCATGGTTGTCATGACAACCGGGTGCTTGGGATAGAAAGCATAGCTGAGAGCGTCGAGTGGGGAAACAATTTTTAAAATATTTTTTGTTAAAATCTGCAGGCTCATCACATTAAGGATGGACATTATATCTAAAAAAATTTGCAGCCTTTAAAAAACACAAATCTTTAGTAAAATCAAACGGTATCAATTATTTTTTAAATTGAGCTGTGTTAAAATAAATTCAGCCGAAAGGTGGGGACTAAAAGGCGCTATGGGAAGTTGCAAAATAGAGCTTCAGGTCTCAAACTGAATAATAACAGATGTTGCTCAAAACCAATGAACAGGAAACTGCTGATTTTCTCGACATGTATTACTGTAGTAGCCACGCATGCAAAGTAAAGTTTTAGCTATACCTATAATGCAACCTACCATACCTTATTGCAATTCAATCCGTCATATTTGTAATTGATTTCGGCATGTACTTTAGTGAAGCACGACAAAGCCATAGAAAATATATCAAGTCCTTTTCCTCAAAATATTTGCATTTAATTTGATCAGCAATCTCATGCTGGTACTCAGGATGGGACAGATTCCGCTTGACTGCAATTTAATTCAATTTTAATTCAATTCAATTCTCTCTCTATATCGCTGAGGCACGAACTTGGTTCATGAATGGTGAGTAAGGTGAAGATACCGACACGAGTGTGAACATGCATGCCTCAGGAGCTCTGGCGCCGTCCAACATCAGGTGAATGATTTTTCAACAAGCTCATCCAGCTCCGAAAGGAAGCCTTGGAAATCTGGGCTCTTAAATCTGGTACCACCAGTCCCCATCACCTCTCACCGCTCACCTCTGTCCTGCGCAGTCCACAGGTTCACACCAAATTCTTCCATGAACGCAAGGTTCTGGTGAATTCCCTCATTCATGCTCCAGGTGGCGTGCTGAAACCTAGTATAGCCTTTCGTAGTCGTTTCGAAGTTCCACTCGTACACTGCATTCTGCATGCGTCAGGAAACTGGTCAGTCAGGAAATCGCGCATTTGGGACGTAGTCCCGTTGTGTGAACCGAGGAGAGCCAGTGCAACAGCGCCTTCTGCATGTTTTCTTGCGTCACCTTCAACCGGTTGCCTCTTTTTGTTAGCGTTTTAAATCTGCCCGTCTCTTGAAATGTCTTGATGGATGATGCTGTCGGTCGTTTAATTGACGCTTTATTACCAGCTGATTGGCCAACAACATTCAGTCCTCGGCGCGCTCAAATGCATTTATCCTCCTCTAGGTCCTGCCGTCTTGTAGCCTATGGTTAATTTATCTGGCCAAAAGTGGCAACGGCTCACGGTAGAACTTTATTTTAAGCAAAAGGTAAAAGTCCAAGCAATAGCAGAAGGATGCGCGTCATGTAGCTCGATGTCAAATTCAATTCGAATCTTGTTTGTCTCACCGAAAATTTCGATGCGCGCATTTTTTGCCAGATGGCTGCTCAACACACAGAGGAGAAGCCTGAGAAGCTGCATGCATGCATCCGGACAGACTTTGCGGGCACAGCTGGTCTGGCCGACCTGATGACGTCTGTAGTAAACCTTTCTTGCCTCACAGAAACGCAGATGTAATGCTCAACGGCTGAGCTGCTGTGGCTAGTAAATCGACATCTCGCGGAACTCTTTCAAAACCATTAGAGATGGCCCTCCGCTATCCGCACAAGCCTTCTTCTTCAGGTCGTGCCACTCGTTGAGTGTTTTCACCATCTATGTAGCCTTCGTCTTCGTATTCTCAGGATAGTTGTCTTCTATTTTCTGATCGATCTCCGCCTCCGTGGTGATCTTGTGCCTGCGTACATCATCGCCCTTGACGCTCGCATTCGGCTGCGCCATGGATTTTGTTGTCTCTGTTATCAAGTCGGCTTTGTCGAAATCTATTGCAAATGTGACGAATTTGAACGCGAGAATGTCTGATTCATCTTGTCATAGACTATTGAACCCAGAAAAATTTCCTCCCCCATTCACTTGCGTCTAACGAAAGAGATTCCAGATTCTTGGAAGGCTGCGGTGTCGACGCCTCCACGCTGTAACCGGATGCCCGGAGCTCCCTGCAGCTAAGTCAAGTGAGATAAAAACCAAAAAATGACGTAGCAGAAAGGACACAGGACGACGTTGCATGACTAATGTGCATTCTGTGTGAATGTGTGCATACGCAGGAGTTTCAGTTAGACTTAGTGGCAGCCGCAACCTTTTTGGACGTCAATTTTTGGTGGCTATCTCTTGTCTCTTGGTGGGTATCTCTGTCTCATGGGGGCATCACCTAATCCTATAGCTGCCTCTTTCAGCTAGGATCGATTGGGGGGTCTCGCCTCCCTGCCCCACCTGTGTACATCATAGGTATGAATCCCGTGTGCTGTGTGCATGCTGAGAAGTCAATTGAATGGGCATGACAGCTTGCCTTGTTACTATACATGTATTTAATGTGAATTTTGTTCCTTAGTTGGTGTGAAGTTTCAGGTTTATGAAAATTTGTTTAAATAGGACAATCGAATAATTTGATTTATAATCAGATTTTGTTTATTTAATTAGTGATTTTATTTGAAGAAGCAACAAATAAATGATGAAGGTTACACACGTTGTTATATATTGCCGCAATCCAATACCTGTCTGAGCAAGTGTCTTGGTGGAATGAAAAAAATCAATTAACTTTAGCTAGTCTAGACACTACTAAGGCAAATTAATAAGTAGCAGGATAGTTTCCGAAACCTCAAATTGCAGACACCTCAAGTGAATTGCTATCACAGAAAAAATCTTAATTGCAACTGGGAAAATGAAGCTCGTTATAGATATAACCTAAGAACTCCCTATCTCGCCAATGCATTTTGCCGAAAAAATGATTTGGGAGTGCAGCATCGATCCTTCTTCAGCTGTCGAAGAGGCATAGGGATGCTTTTATGATAAATATATGAGCTAAAGGAATCTGCGCACGCAAGCAAAAATTACAATTAAAAAAGCGCTTGCTAAGGTAAATAAACAAACATTTTTTATCCGTTGATAACGTAAAACTACAATATAAATTTTAAGCGTAAAATGGCGAAAATAAAAATCCTACCCGTTTAACTATTAACCTGATATGACGTGATTAACACAGCATAGAGGTATGACGTAATCAAATTTGAATGACGTCATCAACAGAAAATTATTGGATTATTAACATACAACACATGCTACGTTTTCTTTGCCGATGCTGCTGCCGCAGGTGTCGTCGACGAAGCTGGAACAGCTGGTTTATCATCCTGGGGTGCAGCGACTTTGCTATCCGCGGGAGACTGCAGCTTCTGGCCTGTCAATGATTTAACCTGGCCTTCCAGCAGTTCAATGCGTTTGTTGGCAGCGGCCAGAGTGTCCGTCAACTGCTTCTCGGACTTCTGTCGTTCCGCTGTCTGCGACTCCAGCCCTTGGTGATGGAGGTGTTGGAAATGGTATCTTACAAGCTCAGCAACTCAGCTGGGTGCATACTGGTGGTATCATCTCTCCATTTCCTCATCTTCTCCTAACTGCACTGATCCACTGAAGGGCGGATTTCCTGAAAAAAAAACACTGCGGAGATAGAAATCAATGATTGCATTTGATTGAATTTTGCATCTGGGGCACTGAAGATTGCCATTCTTTAAATTTAGCATGCACAGCATGTTACCCTGTTATCATTTATAAAGTTGCGCAGTGAAAGTTTTTTTTCACATGGTTATTTAATAAGCCCAAAGTAAAACCGCTCACAAGTAGCATGGACTGAAATTTTTGCTTCGTTACTTTTCTGAATAAAGCGTATTTCTATTAAATAACTAGGCTAGGCCTGGCTTGAAAGTTAATTGCTTTTTAAGACTAGGTCAACAGCAATATAAAGAATGATAGTTGGTACGATCTGGTCTGCAAACATTGTCTACATTTAATAATTATTTTGACAGGAATTAGAATAGCCATTATTACTAACATGCGTTGAAATGAAACTATACCTACAATAATGACATAAGAGTCAAGTGTATTTTTCTCAGGAAATTGGCCTCCAAAAAACTACGCGATCTTTGAGTTTTAGGTCCTGTTATACTACAGTGATCCTTGATGACATGTTCGATTGAATGCGGAGCCTCGCAGATCTTGATCTTGATACATCAATTGACGAGTTGGAGGAAAGTGTTTCCGAGTGTCGGTACCCGCAAGGACGACTAAAGTAGTCCTTGGGTACCCGACGTTACGGATCTGTACGATAACTAATTGTTGCGATGACAGACAACCGACAGGCCGGCAACCGTCTGTGTTGCGATCAATTCCGTAGATGTAGCTGTCTCTGCGCCAGCGACCCAATCTGAATGCCAGCTACTGCCTTCTGATTCATGATAAATTGCTCGAGATACGATTGCAACCATAGAAAAACCTTATTCACAGCACGCTTGGGCGTTTCCGTGTCTTTTTAATTTATTGGTGCACCTACGCCATGCCATGTAAGCTCTACTCTTGCAACTGATGCTTGTGAATCTTATGCTTTATAAACACCCTTTGTGATGTAATGGTGGCGCCATCGGTAATCGTTTGCTGTGTGCATGATAAGGGGCGTTACACAATGTTAAAGCTTCCTGAAACCTATCGGAGAAATTTTTATTGAGTGCGCTTCTTCGATTGGGCCATCTATTGGACAGGGGGGATTGCGGCCCCCTTGTCTCCTGGCTACGCCCTTGGTTGGCCCTCAGCTCGTGGGTTTGAAAAGTTCGACAAGCTGATGTGGACACGCACGAAATCGAATTCAAGTATGCCCCTTGATCGGTGGTGCTTCATTTTAGTTGTTTTTGGGCCTGGAGTGTTTGTCTTCGCGCTTAGTCTCTACCGTAGCACCCATATAACTTCCGCATGGAGCCTCGCGCACGCAGTGACACACACACCTCCCACAATTCTTGCTATTTTTCTCCCAGACTAAATCGTTTAATCTGCAGCTAGAATTCCCCTACAAAGGGGAAGATTAGGTCTAAACCAAGGGCAACAGCTGCAAAGAAATGGAGCAGAGACAGTCCAACAGATTCGCAACCTATAACTGACCCCAGTTGAAACATTAGGTAAAACAATGACAAGTCAAGGAATGCACCAGGGACGAAATGCACACGTTGTTGAGTTTATACTCACTGTTTTTGTACTGCTCCGCAACCTGACGCTCTGAGTCGTATTTTGCGCCCCATTCTCGGCTGGCCCTGAGGCAATCTGCATTGATTGATACAGGTTGAGTGGAGGTGGCAGTGAGTAGCAAATAACAATTAAACTGCCCTTGTTTTTTATAAACTTGCATACAGTCAACATTAACGTTGGATTTTAACTCCGACCCATGATTTGCTACGACTTTACTCAACCGCAGGGACATTAGGGTAGTAACCATGGCCCTCTTCGCTTCGCTTTGGCATTGCTACCTCCAGGGAAAATCATATGCCTAATTCTACATCTCCGGTGCTGAAAATGCGGAGAACTTCATCTGCGATTGTCCTGAATTTACTCACGACTCATTACTAATTTACTCAGGCTTACCTACCTCGGACTAAACCGGCGACGGGTCTCTCAGGCCCGAGAATTTCTGCCGCTACGTAAAAGGCTACCCGGACTCTCTGGAGAGGGCTTGCGCTGCCTGAACAGCTCCCTGCGCCTGCGCGACAATACTATAGCTGCCCCTTGTTCGCCAGGCGCCTCCCCGCTGCATCCGGATGCCCGGAACCCCCTATTAGTTATACGTATTACGTAGGCAAGTCATGAAGCAGGGAGGCGGGGAGTCAAGACCATCTGAAGCCGAAGCTAGTTTTTGGTTTCGTGAGTTCAAAAAGGGCAGAACGAGCCCCACTCTGGTCCACCTTTGAATACAACCACACCTGAAAAGGCTGAGCAACTGCTGCTACTGCTAATTTGTGGAAATTCGAAAAATTGCGTCTCAAAGCAAATGGACTTTATAGTTTCTGTTGAAGAAATAAATATGGATGGAATGATGGATATGGATGGATTTACGACTACGATCCCAAAACTATGTACGAGCTAGCAGTCGACGATGTAGCAGTTCCCCGCTGAAGGTTAGGAATCGGGAAACTTTGCCTTACGAAGGTCCAGTGTTCGTTGAGTGTCGATAAACAAATAATTTGTCACAGTTTTGTTGCAAAAATCTGGACTTGTTTTACCGTCCTAACCGCTAAATGAGATAAAGGAGGTGAACTCCAGTTAGTAAGCTCGTACATCACCATTAGCTTGCCCAAAGTCATCCAGGAGCTCCACAACCAACAAGATTCTGCTACATTTACACCCATGATAAACCACGTCGATATCGCCTCCACCCACACCGCATCAGCGACTCTGAAGATTTTGCATGGCCGCAAAAGCGTGTCACGAATCCGACTCATTCAATATACCTCGCACCCTGAAACTTCTGGATATTCCCCAGAAGGAAATCCTGGCTACGCCACTGTCGAAAATGGCATAATTGGCATGCCTAATTACTTTTAGCACGGCCCTCTAATTTCGTCGAAGAGTGAAAAAACATAATTAAACAAACTAGCAATTTACCTTGATATTTGTTAACAATATCCCTGCTAAATAGTTCTTCTTCGTGTGATTTTCTCGTTATAGAATCAATATGAGACGTCTTTACTTGATTTCTGTACGCCAGAAATGAGACGAGACAAAGAACTAGTACTGCAAATATGCCGATTTGTTTACTGTTTCCGGAGGTCATCTCTCTACTTTAATATTCGTTTTGTTTTCTTCGAAAATTTCTGGTCTTTCAAAATACACTAAAGTTTGTGATGTAATTATCGCGAATAGATCTTGATTGTTTACATAGCAAGAAGCATAAATATAAGACAAAAGTGAAAAATACTTTCAATGACGAACAAAAGCTATGATTCACTAAGTGGATAATAACTACGCGGGCGTCTTCAGTGTTGGTGGTTGTGACAAAATAATTTTTAATGAACTGGATGTTCAGGAGAAATTGTCTGTAATTTTCAAACCTGTGCGATAATTCACAATAGCTATCCTAACAGTAAAAACGAACCGGCTTCAGCAATAAATTCAGAAAACTGCATAAGAAACGAATTTTTGTTTTGCTTATTTAATATTGAAAGTTTTTTTCATGATACATTTGTTATTTTGCAAGTAGAAGTTAATTTCATTTTCAAACATCGATTAACTAAGAACTGTAAAAATCAACAACCTTTCGTGTTATTATGGTTTCAAAAAACAGCACCGGGTCGAACCGAACCTTTTCAGCTTCAATATTTTGTTCTCAGCATCTGTTCCTTAACTGTATCATTGTGACGTTTCCTGAAAAGGCTTACAGACATTTAAATTATATAAAGATTTATTATGCTTTTTTTGCTGCGGTTCTAGATCTAAGATGTGGTCCGTCCGACCGTCCGTGGAATATTCTAGAATCTAGTTCTTGAAACCAGTTTTCGGGAAAGGGGTTATAATAGGCCTAGTCATTAGAATTTAGAACTGAATAAGCCAAACAGCTGCTTACCCGAGCCGAATACTCACTTCTTATTCTAAAAAAATTACATGCATAAATGCATTCAGCATTAATATTCCTATTTATGCCAAAAAAGTTAAAACTGACATTGACAATCTTATTCTTAGTTAGGCCTAAGATCTATGGGCACAATGTTAATAGCCTTAAGCATTAAAATTTTCATTGCCACCAAACAGCAAAACTAAGCTTGCTGAAATGTTGCATAGGCCTATATAGACATTAGAGGTCGGATGGGATTGAAATCTTCGGGCGGGATCGGGATCGGGAATAATTTTTTTCTCGGGATCGGGATTGGGATTCAGGAATCGGGATCAGGTCTTTTAGTGTATTGTCAATGTAAAGTTAAACGAAATTGAGAAAAGATTGTCAAGATCAAGAAGTAAAACACAACGAAATTGATATGAAGTTTTGTAACCAACAAAGTAAATAATGTAACAAGTATAAGTTAAAGCAAAATACTTTCAAGTAATCACTAATTCTACAAATTATTAATCAAAAGACCTGTTCCCGAATCTCGAGTTTTTTAGGGTCGGGATTCTGGTCCCGCGGGAATTCAATTTTCCTCGGGATCCCGAGATTTCGGGATCGGGATCGGGATCCCGTCTGACCTCTAATAGACATAGCATATTATACTAGCTAAAGTTTTGCCCCCCTTCGGGGAGCAGAAATAATTAATATTCGTCTAATATAATATACCTTTTAGCAGGAGTACTTTAAGTGTTTTTCTTAAGCTTAAGCTTAAAATAGGAATTTTTGGAGATCGTTAATAACGCATTTTAGGTAAAACAAAACTATCAACTTTTTACAGTTTTTAGTTTAGAGCCCTGTATATGTCAACGTGTTTGATAAAAATTATTTTTATCATTTTTGATAAAAAATGGCCTTCGGGGTGGCCAATAAGCAAGGGACGAATCCTTTTAAATGAAAAAAAATTCTTAGGGAGGGGGGCTAGGAATCGAATTCTCATTTTAATTCCAGGCTTATGTACCAATAAAACATGTTTGTGCAGAATTTTATAACAGACATTGAAATTCAACCATACTTGCCTTCTTTCAGAGCTACTTCTACCAGTATGCTTCAGTACGCTACCAGTACCCTTGTAAGCCTTGACATGTCAGCAATCCCCCCCTACAAGCCTTAACATATCAACTCCCCCCTTGACATCTCAGCAATGCTCCCACAAGCCTTGAAATCTTAAAAAATCTGTCTTTTTTCTAACCCTAACCCTAACCCTAACCCTAACCCTAAAGCATTGAAATTTCAGTAATTCTCTCTAAGAGTCTATAGCACTACTACAGCATTATAGCGATTCCCTGCAAGCCTCGACATCGTAGGGATTCCCAAATGAATCTCTTAACTTTGACATGAAGCTTCTTTTTTTTTACATTACGCTTTTTCTATCAGCGATCCCTCCCGTGAGGAGCCAACAAATAATGTAATAACTTTTTTCCAATAAACTACATGTAGCTTCTGACATTAGCCTTGACATCTCATTTATTCCCCCGTGAGCCTTGACATCTCAGCTATAGATAGATAGATAGATTCCCCTCGTAAGCCTTGACCTGTCAGCGATGCCCCCCATAAACCTTGAAATCTAAAAAATCCCCTGTTAACCTTGAAACGCGCTAAAATCTAACCCTCAACCCAAACCTGACGTAAACCTAACTTTCACCCAACCTAAAGCCTTGAAATCACAGCAATTCTTCTTCCCTAAGCCTTGGCATTTAAGTGATTCCTTCTTTAAGAATCACAGCACTATAACGATTCCCTCCAAGCTTTGACATCGTAGCAATTCCTAAATGAATCTTTTAACTTTGACATGACTTTTATTTTATGTATACATAGTGCTCCTTTTATTTTTACATGACTCTTCTTCTATCAGCGCCCCCCCCACCGTGGCAAGCCAACAAAGAATGCAATAAAAAACTTAAGTAAAGTACATGTACTTTGAAGTAGCTTCTGACTTTTGCTTTAACATCTCAGAAACCCCCCTGTAATCTCAGTTATTCTCTGTGAGCCTTGACGTCTCAGTAATTCTCCCCAGCACAGCACTGTACTATAGCTTTATTTAATTTTTATATGACATTTCTTTCATGTCTGACATGACGCTTCTTTTGATTTTTACGTTACGCTTCTTTTATTCTTCCATGATGCTTCTTAATTTTTTAAATGACACACTTTCATTAGTTTTTATATGAGGCTTCTATAATTTTTTCATGACGCTTCTATGCTTGTTTACATGACGCTTGTATGATTTTTACATGACGCTTCTATGATTGTTTACATGACGCTTGTATGATTGTTTACATGACGCTTCTATGATTTTTTACATGACGCTTTTATGATTTTTACATGACGCTTCTATGATTTTTTACATGACGCTTCTATGATTTTTACATGACGCTTCTATGATTTTTACATGACGCTTCTATGATTTTTACATGACGCTTCTATGATTTTTACATGACGCTTCTATGATTGTTTACATGACGCTTCTATGATTGTTTACATGACGCTTCTATGATTGTTTACATGACGCTTCTATGATTTTTACATGACGCTTCTATGATTTTTACATGACGCTTCTATGATTTTTACATGACGCTTCTATGATTTTTACATGACGCTTCTATGATTTTAACATGACGCTTCTATGATTTTTTTACATGACGCTTCTATGATTGTTTACATGACGCTTGTATGATTGTTTACATGACGCTTGTATGATTTTAACATGACACTTCTATGATTGTTTACATTACGCTTCTATGATTGCTTGCATGACGCTTCTATGATTTTTTATGACGCTTTTATGATTTTAACATGACGCTTCTATGATTTTTTTACATGACGCTTCTATGATTGTTTACATGATGCTTGTATGATTGTTTACATGACGCTTTTATGATTTTAACATGACGCTTCTATGATTGTTTACATGACGCTTCTATGATTTTTACATGACGCTTCTATGATTTTTACATGACGCTTCTATGATTGTTTACATGACGCTTCTATGATTGTTTACATGACGCTTCTATGATTGTTTACATGACGCTTGTATGATTGTTTACATGACGCTTCCATAATTTTTTTGTCTTGGCGTTAAAAGGCTTTAATTAAAAAAGCTCTACTCTCTAAAAATTCGAACCATCGTCCCTGCATTTAGCAGTTTAGTCTGTTTACCTCTAGGCTAGCTCTCATGAATTTTAGTCATTACCCCTAAATAGAAAATATTCCCAAGACAGCAAGCATCCCCCAGTAGCAAGCATCCCCTAATACTCCTAGCAAGCATCCACCCAGATAGCAAGCATCTGCAGATAGCAAGCATCTTGCAGATAGCAAGCATCTTGCAGATAGCAAGCATACCCTAAATAATGTAGAAGCATCCTTCCAGATAGCAAGCATCCTGCACATAGCAAGAATCCCTAAATAGCAAGCATCCCTGGATAGAAATAATCCTATACATGTAGCCAAGCTTATCAAGCGCAGTAATCCTTGGCTATCGAGTGCAGTAATCCTTGGTTTATTAATAGCAATAATCCATGGCTTATCGAGTGCAGTAATCCTTGGTTTATTAATAGCAATAATCCTTGGCTTATCGAGTGCAGTAATTCATGGTTTATTAATAGCAATAATCCTTGGCTTATCGAGTGCAGTAATCCTTGGTTTATTAATAGCAATAATCCATGCCTTATCGAGTGCAGTAATCCTTGGTTTGCCAAGAGCAATAGTCCTTGGCTTATCGAGTGCAGTAATCCTTGATTTGCCAAGAGCAATAGTCCTTGGTTTATTGAGTGCAGTAATCCTTGGTTTATTAATAGCAATAGTCCTTGGTTTATTGAGTGCAGTAATCCTTGGTTTATTAATAGCAATAATCCTTGGCTTATCGAGTGCAGTAATCCTTGGTTTGCCAAGTGCATAATCCTTGGTTTATCGAGTGCAGTAATCCTTGGTTTATTAATAGCAATAATCCTTGGCTTATCGAGTGCAGTAATCCTTGGTTTATTAATAGCAATAATCCATGGCTTATCGAGTGCAGTAATCCTTGGTTTGCCAAGAGCAATAGTCCTTGGCTTATCGAGTGCAGTAATCCTTGGTTTGCCAAGAGCAATAGTCCTTGGTTTATTGAGTGCAGTAATCCTTGGTTTATTAATAGCAATAGTCCTTGGTTTATTGAGTGCAGTAATCCTTGGTTTATTAATAGCAATAATCCTTGGCTTATCGAGTGCAGTAATCCTTGGTTTGCCAAGTGCATAATCCTTGGTTTATCGAGTGCAGTAATCCTTGGTTTATTAATAGCAATAATCCTTGGCTTATCGAGTGCAGTAATCCTTGGTTTATTAATAGCAATAATCCATGGCTTATCGAGTGCAGTAATCCTTGGTTTGCCAAGAGCAATAGTCCTTGGCTTATCGAGTGCAGTAATCCTTGGTTTGCCAAGAGCAATAGTCCTTGGTTTATTGAGTGCAGTAATCCTTGGTTTATTAATAGCAATAGTCCTTGGTTTATTGAGTGCAGTAATCCTTGGTTTATTAATAGCAATAATCCTTGGCTTATCGAGTGCAGTAATCCTTGGTTTGCCAAGTGCATAATCCTTGGTTTATTAATAGCAATAATCCTTGGCTTATCGAGTGCAGTAATCCTTGGTTTATTAATAGCAATAATCCTTGGTTTATCGAGTGCATTAATCCTTGGTTTATTAATAGCAATAATCCTTGGCTTATCGAGTGCAGTAATCCTTGGTTTATTAATAGCAATAATCCTTGGCTTATCGAGTGCAGTAATCCTTGGTTTGCCAAGAGCAATAGTCCTTGGTTTTTTGAGTGCAGTAATCCTTGGTTTATTAATAGCAATAGTCCTTGGTTTATTGAGTGCAGTAATGCTTGGTTTATTAATAGCAATAATCCTTGGCTTATCGATTGCAGTAATCCTTGGTTTGCCAAGTGCATAATCCTTGGTTTATTAATAGCAATAATCCTTGGTTTATCGAGTGCAGTAATCCTTGGTTTATTAATAGCAATAATCCATGGCTTATCGAGTGCAGTAATCCTTGGTTTGCCAAGAGCAATAGTCCTTGGCTTATCGAGTGC
Source organism: Macrostomum lignano (assembly GCA_002269645.1). NCBI lineage: Eukaryota > Metazoa > Platyhelminthes > Macrostomidae > Macrostomum > Macrostomum lignano. Next base: position 208,376 of record NIVC01000714.1, read on the forward strand.
AGTAATCCTTGGTTTGCCAAGAGCAATAGTCCTTGGTTTATTGAGTGCAGTAATCCTTGGTTTATTAATAGCAATAGTCATTGGCTTATCGAGTGCAGTAATCCTTGGTTTATTAATAGCAATAATCCTTGGTTTATCGAGTGCAGTAATCCTTGGTTTATTAATAGCAATAATCCTTGGCTTATCGAGTGCAGTAATCCTTGGTTTATTAATAGCAATAATCCATGGCTTATGAGTGCAGTAATCCTTGGTTTATTAATAGCAATAATCCTTGGCTTATCGAGTGCAGTAATTCATGGTTTATTAATAGCAATAATCCTTGGCTTATCGAGTGCAGTAATCCTTGGTTTATTAATAGCAATAATCCATGGCTTATCGAGTGCAGTAATCCTTGGTTTGCCAAGAGCAATAATCCTTGGCTTATCGAGTGCAGTATTCCTTGGTTTGCCAAGAGCAATAATCCTTAGCTTATCGAGTGCAGTAATCTAAGTGTTTTTATTTAGTCCTTTAATAAAAGCTTTTAATAAAAAATTTTACACTACTACTTTTAAACTACTTAGATTCGAACCCAGGTCGCTGCATTAGCAGTCTGGTCTGCTCAGCTCTAGGCTAGCTCTCATCGAAGTTATCAGTGAATTTGTACCACTTATATAATTAATTCAACACTCACACCAAGTCAGGTAGAGTAAAAAGTCACGCGAAGCAGTTATGACATAATCAATTTCTTAGGCAAGTCAGTACCAGTGTCTATGAAAGTTAACAATATGGTTACGTAATATAAATTCAGTACTGCACTATACTTTCACCCTCAAAGCTGTGACGCAATTCAATTGAGTGTCAAATTCAGCCAGTACACAGACGATAAATAAAGTGTATTGTGATGCAATCTATTTCAGAATCAGAATTCAACCAGTCAGATTTTTCTCTAGCATTCTTACAATGCATTTCAGGTCGAAAGAGCTGCTTGACCTTTGCAAAAAATCATGTTTTTCGAATATTTAATCCCTTTAACATTGAGCAATTTCTTAGCCAATATGCATGTACCGTCCCAGGAAAATTTCTGATCGAATGGTGCAAGTTTGAAGAAAATCGGTTGAGCCGTTCGGGAGAAAATCAATTACAAGCAAGCAACCAAGCATTTCATTTTTGGTATATTAGATTTATATCAGATATATTTTGATTGATCACTTTATGATTTTAAGTTCTATTCTATAATTTTAATAGGCCCTAGCCCTAGGCCTAGTTTTTACCTAAGTAATTTTGTTTTTATAATAATAATTAGACTAGGCTATAGCCTGTAACCTGTAGTAACCTGGTCTGGTCTTAGTGAATATAGGCCGACAGTTTTTCATTATTTATTAATATCTAATTTTATTAATCAAGTCTTAGACTTTAAAATTATAGGCCTAATAAGGCCTAAAAATAAAATAGCAAGCCTAGTGCATGCTGCATTTTCCTTAGAATCATAGTGCTATTTTAGCACCTATTTCTTTGGTTTATAATATTTGGTTAAAATTTTTTTTATGTTTTTTGCAACATTATGCCTGGGTACTTAAAGATGGGCATAGGGTATAAGTAGTAGAGGATGTAAAATACAAGTAAAATGCCACACAAGCTGACACAGGATAATAGTATTTAACCTAATATAGGATATTGCCAAATTGATAGTCTTGCAAGGCCTAAAATACCATATGAACTTTAGGTATATGCCAAATAGGGTATCCAAAGTTTTATGCATAATATATTGCTTGAAATTTGGCTTGCAATTGGACCATATGTCCTTAATGCTGTTTATATAAACTTTAACATCATTAAAATCTTATATGTCCAACTTTTAGATTTTATCTAGGCCTAACTTATAAAAGAAATCCCAAAGCAAAAAATTAACATAATTTTGAGTAAACAGTGGGAGTAACTATGAATATTATTAAGATTAATGACTTGTCATCTAATTAGTACTATGACTGTTTTGGGTTGGCATTTTTGCAACTTACCTTGGCTAGACCTCTTGCCACCTAGCTGAATTAGTCAGGTCAGCCAAGTGATAGGCATGTGTGATTAGGATTGCAAAAATATAGTGAATGATTCATGGTTATATGAATGGTTAGTGCAATTTTGGATAGATCAATATTACTAAGGTGCATATGATATGTAATATCGATATAAAAATAATAAAATGAAACTCAGTGGGGTACATATCCTGTGGACCCCCCCTTATATCTGCCACTGCTTGAAGGTCATTTATTACAGGACAGAGAAGAGACTGCACCTCTAAATTGCCTCAGTGTATTAGAGGTTGGCACTATAGATGATATAATCCATGTAAGGTTGTAATAATTTTTGTATATAATAATTTTGAATTTCATTATTAAGTATTCATAAGTATTAGTTAAGTATCTAAACTAAAATTGCTAAAGATAATTTGTCTTCTACCATAATTAGCTTATTCCTTTAGATTTATAATTTATTTAAATTGAATTTCTTGATTTTCATTCAGTTGTAATTATAGCCTAATTGATGAAAATTGATTTCTACCTGCAGGTTAAAACACATTCAAGTTAAATATTGAAATAATTTAAAACAAATACACATCTTTGCACAAAGAGCAATGCTGTCAATGCATCGTTTTGCCTCCCTGGCATCCAATGGCATGCGTTTATCCCGCTGCCAACAGTTCCGCCAGCTCTCGTCAGCTCCCGATGCACATGCTGAGCCACCATTCTTTGAAATGGTTGAGAAATTCTTCGACAAAGCTGCCACCCTGCTGGAGCCGAAGCTCATCGATGAGCTGCCTGGCAAACTGCCTATGGAGGAGAGGACCAAAAAGGTTCGTGTTTTTTATTCCTATATTTACTACTCTTATTGAGACTTGATCGATTTGGAAGATTTAATTTGCACACTGATTCGATTTTTTCTTCCATTAATCGTGTTTGCAATTTTTTATTTTGGGCCTACTAAATGCTTTTTTGATACTGTAGGAATGAGGTGTAGATTCCAAAGATGGGATTCTACATACCAAAGTTGGCATTTTCTTCCTAAAGATGGGATTTTGATCCCTTAGCTAGAAGTCTGATTGCGAAGATGGGATTTTGATTACAAAGAAGGGATTTGGATCTCAAAGATGGGAATTGGTCACAAAGATGGGATTTAGGTCCCAAAGATGGGATTTGGATCCCAAAGATGGGATTTAGGTCCCAAAGATGGGATTTAGATCCCCAATATGGGATTTGGATCCCAAAGGTAGGATTTTAATCCCAAAGATGGGATTTGGATCCCCAAGAGGGGATTTAGATCCTTAGAATCAGATTTTGGTCTAAAATGGGATTTCTATATCAAATATAAAATTTCAAATATGAAAATTTGATATTGCAAACAAGGTTTCGGCTCTGCAAATAATATTTAAAAAATACACCTACAGATGAGGTTTCAACCCAAACCCCATTAACTTCAGGTGCGTGGCATCCTAAGCATCGTGAAGCCGTGCAACCACGTCCTCGAGGTCACCTTCCCTATTCGTCGGGACGACGGTCGCTTTGAAATCATTCGCGGCTGGCGGGCGCAGCACTCGCTGCACCGAACTCCGTGCAAAGGCGGCATTCGCTACGCCCCGGATGTCAACAAGAACGAAGTCATGGCCCTGTCGGCCCTCATGACCTACAAGTGCGCCGTGGTGGACGTGCCCTTCGGGGGCGCCAAGGCCGGCTTGGCTGTCAATCCCAAGGAGTACTCGGAGAACGAGCTGGAGAAGATCACTCGGCGATTCACCGTTGAGCTGGCTAAGAAGGGCTTTATTGGGCCGGGCGTTGACGTGCCCGCGCCGGACATGGGCACCGGCGAGCGGGAAATGAGCTGGATTGCCGACACCTACGCTAATACTCACGGTGCGGCCTTGTGGGATTCTGGATTGGGGATGTGGGATTCTGGATTGAGGATGTGGGATTCTGGATTGGGGATGTGGGATTCTGGATTATGGATGTGGGATTCTAGATTTGAGATGTGGGATTCTGAGTTGGGGATGTGGGATTCTGGATTGGGGATGTGGGATTCTGGATTGGGGATGTGGGATTCTGGATTATGGATGTGGGATTCTAGATTTGAGATGTGGGATTCTGAGTTGGGGATGTGGGATTCTGGATTGGGGATGTGGGATTCTGGATTGGGGATGTGGGATTCTGGATTGGGGATGTGGGATTCTGGATTGGGGATGTGGGATTCTGGATTATGGATGTGGGATTCTAGATTTGAGATGTGGGATTCTGAGTTGGGGATGTGGGATTCTGGATTGGGGATGTGGGATTCTGGATTGGGGATGTGGGATTCTGGATTGGGGATGTGGGATTCTGGATTATGGATGTGGGATTCTAGATTTGAGATGTGGGATTCTGAGTTGGGGATGTGGGATTCTGGATTGGGGATGTGGGATTCTGGATTGGGGATGTGGGATTCTGGATTATGGATGTGGGATTCTAGATTTGAGATGTGGGATTCTGAGTTGGGGATGTGGGATTCTGGATTGGGGATGTGGATTCTGGATTGGGGATGTGGGATTCTAGATTTGGGATGTGGGATTCTGGATTGGGGATGTGGGATTCTGGATTGGGGATGTGGGATTCTAGATTTGGGATGTGGAATTCTGGATTGGAGATGTGGGATTCTGGATTGGGGATGTGGGATTCTGGATTGGGGATGTGGGATTCTGGATTAGGGATGTGGGATTCTAGATTTGGGATGTGGAATTCTGGATTAGAGATGTGGGATTCTGGATTGGGGATGTGGGATTCTGGATTGGGGATGTGGGATTCTGAGTTGGGGATGTGGGATTCTGGATTGGGGATGTGGGATTCTGGATTGGGGATGTGGGATTCTGGATTATGGATGTGGGATTCTAGATTTGAGATGTGGGATTCTGAGTTGGGGATGTGGGATTCTGGATTATGGATGTGGGATTCTAGATTTGAGATGTGGGATTCTGAGTTGGGGATGTGGGATTCTGGATTGGGGATGTGGGATTCTGGATTGGGGATGTGGGATTCTGGATTATGGATGTGGGATTCTAGATTTGAGATGTGGGATTCTGAGTTGGGGATGTGGGATTCTGGATTGGGGATGTGGGATTCTGGATTGGGGATGTGGGATTCTGGATTGGGGATGTGGGATTCTGGATTATGGATGTGGGATTCTAGATTTGAGATGTGGGATTCTGAGTTGGGGATGTGGGATTCTGGATTGGGGATGTGGGATTCTGGATTGGGGATGTGGGATTCTGGATTGGGGATGTGGGATTCTGGATTTTGGATGTGGGATTCTAGATTTGAGATGTGGGATTCTGAGTTGGGGATGTGGGATTCTGGATTGGGGATGTGGGATTCTGGATTGGGGATGTGGGATTCTAGATTTGGGATGTGGGATTCTGGATTGGGGATGTGGGATTCTGGATTGGGGATGTGGGATTCTAGATTTGGGATGTGGAATTCTAGATTGGAGATGTGGGATTCTGGATTGGGGATGTGGGATTCTGGATTGGGGATGTGGGATTCTGGATTAGGGATGTGGGATTCTAGATTTGGGATGTGGAATTCTGGATTAGAGATGTGGGATTCTGGATTGGGGATGTGGGATTCTGGATTGGGGATGTGGGATTCTGGATTATGGATGTGGGATTCTAGATTTGAGATGTGGGATTCTGAGTTGGGGATGTGGGATTCTGGATTGGGGATGTGGGATTCTGGATTGGGGATGTGGGATTCTGGATTATGGATGTGGGATTCTAGATTTGAGATGTGGGATTCTGAGTTGGGGATGTGGGATTCTGGATTGGGGATGTGGGATTCTGGATTGGGGATGTGGGATTCTGGATTGGGGATGTGGGATTCTGGATTATGGATGTGGGATTCTAGATTTGAGATGTGGGATTCTGAGTTGGGGATGTGGGATTCTGGATTGGGGATGTGGGATTCTGGATTGGGGATGTGGGATTCTGGATTGGGGATGTGGGATTCTGGATTATGGATGTGGGATTCTAGATTTGAGATGTGGGATTCTGAGTTGGGGATGTGGGATTCTGGATTGGGGATGTGGGATTCTGGATTGGGGATGTGGGATTCTAGATTTGGGATGTGGGATTCTGGATTGGGGATGTGGGATTCTGGATTGGGGATGTGGGATTCTAGATTTGGGATGTGGAATTCTGGATTGGAGATGTGGGATTCTGGATTGGGGATGTGGGATTCTGGATTGGGGATGTGGGATTCTGGATTAGGGATGTGGGATTCTAGATTTGGGATGTGGAATTCTGGATTAGAGATGTGGGATTCTGGATTGGGGATGTGGGATTCTGGATTGGGGATGTGGGATTCTGGATTGGGGATGTGGGATTCTAGATTTGAGATGTGGGATTCTAAATTGGGGATGTGGGATTCTAGATTGGGGATGTGGGATTCTGGATTGGGGATGTGGGATTCTGGATTGGGGATGTGGGATTCTGGATTGGGGATGTGGGATTCTGGATTATGGATGTGGGATTCTAGATTTGAGATGTGGGATTCTGAGTTGGGGATGTGGGATTCTGGATTGGGGATGTGGGATTCTGGATTGGGGATGTGGAATTCTGGATTGGAGATGTGGGATTCTGGATTGGGGATGTGGGATTCTGGATTGGAGATGTGGGATTCTGGATTGGGGATGTGGGATTCTGGATTGGAGATGTGGGATTCTGGATTGGGGATGTGGGATTCTAGATTTGAGATGTGGGATTCTGGTTTAGGATGTGTGATTCTGGTTTAGAATGTGGGATTCTGGATTAGGTTAAGATGGAGTTCTAAATGTCTATATTTTTGTCTTTCGAGTCGCATTCTCCATCCTAAATGTATTCAAAATTCCGATCGATTCTGCAGGCTTCAAAGACCTGGACGCGTACGCCTGCGTCACTGGCAAGCCGATCGCCATGGGCGGCATTCACGGCCGCACCTCGGCCACTGGCCGGGTGAGTTTTCCTAGAAAACACTGTTTATTCCTTATTTTACTGGAGTGTTTAACACCCTTTATTAACAATGATAGCAAACGTAGCAGTCCATGAATTATTCCCACACCCAAGGTGGATTATCCTACATTCCTTATTATCCCATGTAGCTAATAATCCCACACCTTTTCATAATTCCTTAATACCAAAACACGTGGCCATCGCCAAACTGAAACGGCATTTCCCTCACCAGGGCGTGTTTCACGGCATCGAGAACTTCATCAACGAGGCCAGCTACATGAGCCAGGTGGGCCTCACGCCCGGCTTTGGCGACAAAACCTTCATTATCCAGGGCTTCGGCAACGTGGGCCTGCACTCCATGCGCTACCTGCACAGGGCCGGCGCCAAGTGCGTGGGCGTCATCGAGTTCGACGGAGCCATCCACAATCCTGACGGCATTGACCCCAAGGAGCTGGAGAACTACAAGATTGTGAGGCTGACTGACTGACTGACAGACACATAAACACACAGACACAGACACATATACATAGACATAATCACAGACACATATACATAGACATAATCACAGACACATAGACATAGACATAATCACAGACACATAGACATAGTCACAGACACATGGACATAGTCACAGACACATGGACATAGTCACAGACACATGGACATAGTCATAGACACATGGACATAGTCACAGACACATGGACATAGTCACAGACACATGGACATAGTCACAGACACATGGACATAGTCACAGACACATGGACATAGTCACAGACACATGGACATAGTCACAGACACATGGACATAGTCACAGACACATGGACATAGTCACAGACACATGGACATAGTCACAGACACATGGACATAGTCACAGACACATGGACATAGTCACAGACACATGGACATAGTCACAGACACATGGACATAGTCACAGACACATGGACATAGTCACAGACACATGGACATAGTCACAGACACATGGACATAGTCACAGACACATGGACATAGTCACAGACACATGGACATAGTCACAGACACATGGACATAGTCACAGACACATGGACATAGTCACAGACACATGGACATAGTCACAGACACATGGACATAGTCACAGACACAGACACAGAAACACACAGACTCACCCAGTCCCCCGCCGGCCCGCAGGAGCATGGCACCATCGTGGGTTTCCCTGGAGCCAAAGCCTACGAACCCAAGGACGACCTGATGTTCGAGAAGTGCGACATCCTGGTGCCGGCCGCGTCAGAGAAGGCCATCAATCTGGGCAACGCGCACCGCATCCAAGCTCGCATCATCGCGGAGGGCGCCAACGGGCCAACCACGGGAGCGGCCGAGCAGATCCTGCGCGACAACAGCGTGCTGGTGATTCCCGACCTCTACCTGAACGCTGGCGGTGTCACCGTGTCCTACTTCGAATGGCTGAAGAATCTCAACCACGTTAGCTACGGCCGGTTGACCTTCAAATACGAGCGCGACTCGAACTACCAGCTGCTGGAGAGCGTGCAGCAGTCGCTAGAGCGCAAGTTCGGCCGTCACGGCGGCAAGATCCCCGTGACGCCCACTAGCGACTACGAGGCCAGGATGGCCGGCGCCAATGAAAAGGACATTGTGCACTCTGGCCTAGCGTTCACTATGGAGAGATCGGCTACTAACATGATGCGCATTGGTATGAAGTACAATCTGGGGCTGGACCTGCGCACCGCAGCTTTTATCGGAGCCATTGAGAAGATTTATCAGGTGTACCGCACCTCCGGCTTGCTGTTTATCTAAAACTTGGCTAAATTTCAGTGTTTTTATTCATCCAAATTGCCTTTAGGATGCGTGTCATTTTCAATTTATTTATTAGGTCCCTTTTGATTTCAGTAAACTCTGTGTGTTTGCTTCCTCTGCTTCTGTTGCAGATTATAGTAGTTTGTTGAAGGTCAAACTGTGCACACAGTTCTATCTTTAAACTTTTTAAATCCAGCCGTAGAAATTCTTTTAATAATTGTCATATAGAGTATTCTTAGAGTCGCAAATAAACCATTCTTAGAATTGCCACTAAACCGTTTCTAGGAACCGCTTCTAAACCATTTCTAAAAATTTCCACTTAAACCATTTCTTAGAAACCCCACTAAATCGTTTCTAAGAATCGCCACTAAATCGTTTCTTAGAATCGCCACTCAACCATTTCTAAGAATCGCCACTGAATCGTTTCTTAGAATCGCCACTAAATCGTTTCTTAGAATCGCCACCTAATCGTTTCTTAGAATCGCCACTTAATCGTTTCTTAGAATCGCCACTTAATCGTTTCTTAGAATCGTCACTTAATCGTTTCTTAGAATCGCCACTTAATCGTTTCTTAGAATCGCCACTTAATCGTTTCTTAGAATCGCCACTTAATCGTTTCTTAGAATCGTCACTAAACCATTTCTAAGAATCACCACTAAATCGTTTCTTAGAATCGCCACTAAACATTTTTTAGAATCGCCACTAAATCGTTTCTTAGAATCGTCACCTAAACGTTTCTTAGAATCGCCACTAAAAATTTTTTTAGAATCGCCACTAAATCGTTTCTTAGAATCGTCACTCATTCGTTTCTTAGAATCGTCACTCAATCGTTTCTTAGAATCGCCACCTAATCGTTTCGTAGAATCGCCACCCAATCGTTTCTTAGAATCGTCACTCAATCGTTTCTTAGAATCGTCACTCAATCGTTTCTTAGAATCGTCACTAAATCGTTTCTTAGAACCGCTTCTACACAATTCTAAAAATCGTCACTAAACCATTTCTAAGAACTTTCACTGGTTTAAAACGTCAGAGAATTGTCTTCCAGTTCAGATTTTAAGCCACATAAACTGTTCACCATAGTTTCAGTACAATAGCATTGTATAATTATAGAATTAAAATAAATTAATAACTTGTAGTGATTGCCGATTAACCAACAGTTGTTTTCAAACCTAATTAAAGTTATGCTTTGTTTTATACACCTTTTGGAAGTTATTGCCTTAGTTTGCTACGTAATGCCGAGTCTGATTCTGATTTTTTTCAAATTAAGCTTATAAGTAGTTAGGCAGATGTCTTCTATTCGCTTATTTACCTTGGTTAATTATGCGTAAATGTTTTTACAAGTTTCTAGCATTGATTTTTATATTCTAGAAGCAAAATCACTCAATTTTTCTGTAATGGGTAAAATTGATATTAAAATAATGCATATTCTAAACACACAAGAATCTTTGTGACGCACTTAAACAATTGAAAACTGTTTAGAATATGTATTTATCATTTTATTTAATGCGCTTCTTTGCGATTGGAATTTATTCATATTGTAGCTTGCATCCAACAGCAAAGTGTGTGATGATTTTATTGTACTAGCGAGATCGGCCGCTCGTCTTTGTCCTTCTTCTGCTTTTCATTGGCTAAATTTATCATTATAGCTGAACGTCTTTTTTTCAAACAAAATCAAGAACTAACGATCTTATATTTCTGTTCTAATCATTGTGTCTTCTGCTTTTTTATCAGAAAAATTTGGCCAGAATTGCTTGAAAAGTGGGAAATGATATTCGATAATAAATCAAAAGCGTTGTCGTACAACTTTCAGCAGCAGGCGTCGAATCGTTCTCTGTTGCTATGGCGACGCCTCACTAGCGTTGCCGCGCCGCGCCTGCCATTCAGCGTGGATTCTAGGGCCGGGCAGCAGCCGCCGCCGCCTCGTCGCACCCGCGTCCTGTACGACGGCGGCTGCCCGCTGTGCAGCCGCGAGGTGGCGCTGGTGCGCAAAGCCAACGGCCTGCGTAGCGGCGAATTGACATTCGAATTCTGCGACATCACCAAGCCGGAGCAGTTCGACCCGGTCTCCGCAGAGCACGGTATCTCGCGTGAGCAGGCCATGTCGCAGCTGCACGTCATCGGGCAGGACGGCCGGATCTACCGCGGCGTCGAGGCGTTTCGCAGGATGTACTCGGACGCCGGCTGGGACGGCCTGGTTGAGATGACGAAGATTCCCTCTGTTAACCGGCTTCTGACCAGCAGCTACGCTTGGTTTGCTAAGCACAGGACTAAACTGCAGAGTCTGGGCCAGGATTAGGCCTGATAATTCATATTGGGTGCAAATTATTTTATTTGGCCTGCATGTACACTGCTTGAACTTTGTGGTGCACATTTGCCTGGCTAGCCAAGGTACATCAATTAAAGTACATTAGTCTGGCTAGCCAATGTACATCAGTTAAAGTACATTAGTCTAGCTAGCCAGTGTACATCAATTAGTGTACATGCGCATTCGTGAGTATTTGATTTTCACAAATGGAACTGACGCTTTAATGTGCACCGACTGTTAGCGAGTAAAGCGTTGCTATTTTGTCTTCTTCAATTTTACCAATAGTTCTGAATGTCAAATATGATTTATTACTATGGTTTAGTGTGTCTTCAGTTTCTAGAGAGTAATTGCGTCCTTGCCCTCGTTGTTTTCGGTTTATACTTGGAGTAGTTGAGCAGTGAGTACAATGTTTAATTTTTTATATCAATATAAACCGAAATTACGAAAAATTTGAAACGTAGCAGATCGTCTGAACATTTTTGGTTGGATTTTATTTTTATATACTGTCGCTATGGTGTTGCTGTGCTGTTGCTATGGTGTTTCTATGATTTTGCTTTGGTGTTACTGTGCTGTTGCTATGGTGTCGCTGCGCTGTTGCTATGCTGTTACCATGGTTTAGCTGTGCTGTTAATATGGTGTCGCTATGTTGTTGCTATGGTGTTTCTATGCTGTTGCTAAGATGTTTCTATGCTGTTGCTATTCTGTTTCTATGCTTGCTGTTTCTATGGTGTCGCTATATTGTTGCTATGGTGTTTCTATGCTGTTGCTATGGTGTTGCTATGGTGTTGCTGTGCTGTTGCTATTCTGTTTCTATGCTGCTGCTATGGTGTCGCTATGTTGTTGCTATGGTGTTTCTGTGCTGTTGGTATTCTGTTTCTATGCTGTTGCTATGGTGTTTCTATGCTGTTGCTATGGTGTTTATGTGCCGTTGCTATGGTGATTTCAACGCCGTTTCAATGCTCTGGTGTGGTCTTATAGAACTTTAAGGAGGTTCCCAACCTACTGTAATTGCAGCCACAATGGGCCAGGCTCTGGTGCCGGACCGGCTGAAGCACATGCACGACATGTACCTGAACCCGGATGCGGCCCCGGATTTAATCAAAGGCTCGCGCTTCGACCCGCTGCTGGGCTTCCCGAACGGTCGCAAGGAGCGGCCGATGCCGCCAATCACGGAGGACGAGATGATCATGGCCGGCCTGCCCGAGCAACAGCGCGACTACTGCGCCCACTGGTACCTGGCCTTCTTCAAATGCCGCTACCAGTACAAGGCGCGCTCCTTCTGGAAGTGCGCCGACGTGCTGCACGGCGTTGAACAGTGCCAGTACGACGATCGGGTGCTGCGGATGAAGGAGCACGAGCGGGAGCGGCGCCTGATGCTGCGCCAGGCCAAGGGTCAGCTTGAACTGGAGTGAATCCGCGAATGCAACTATAAATAATATCACTTCAACACTTGATACTACTCACTTGTCGTTCGAGCATCAGTAGTGCATAGTCTGTGTGTCTAAGCTGGAAAAATACCCCCCCCCTTGTAATCCCCTGTGAGTGAGAAACGTGAGACACTTAGAAATTTAAATAAATATTTCATATAGTTAGTCTAACACTGTCTTAGCCGTTTTATCGTAATGCAAACGACTCGTATTCTTGCGAATTCGTTTATTTGTATTTCTATATCTAACAGATTATCACTAGTATCTAACATCTTACAGTAGCGTCCGTATCGAACACACGAGACTCAGAAGGGTAAAGGGTAAAAAACAAAAAGTTCGGCTAATGCCACTTGTGAGCATTTTGCAACTCGGGGCTTATGAAATAAAAAGAAAATAATATGAAGATGAAACTTCCATACACAACTATATTAAAATATAATAGAGTAACATGTTGTGCGTGCTAGATAAAAAGAATGGTTATCTTAGCTGCCTTAGATCAAATGCAATCTTTGATTTTGTGATGAAAAAATTATTTTTTCCTATATCCGCAGTGTATTTTTTCCAGGAAATCGTCCTAAAAATTTACACGATCTTTGAGTTTTACGTCCTGCTAGTCTAGAAGTCCTTGATCAAAAGATTGTCCATCACATGACCTTGAGCTTCGTTTATGTCGAAACAAATTTAGAGAATAACGCAAGCACAAAAAATTGAGAATATCAAATTGCAATTGGTTCTGCTTTTAAACCGTTATATTCTTCTGCAATTGAGAACTGGGCATGCAAAGACGGAAACAGTTGAAACTGTGGACTATAAATTGTGTACGGTCGTGTTAAATTACAACAGAGATTACTTGTCTCCAGAGAATTCAAGCTATACTCAAAATCGTCAAAGCTTGAAAATTTTATCGGCGACTGAATGTACATGTAGGTGATGCATCGCTGAAAATACTACTGCTTATACTGACTGTCGGGATAGATTTTATTGTGAGCGATCAACGTTTTAAACAGTTTGGTTGACTGCACTCAATCCTGATTCAGTTTGCATTCAAGACTTAAGCTAGTATTAATAAATCAATGATTATCTAAAAAATATCGCCGACGAAATCGACTTATTGAACTTTTTTAGAATAAATTAGCCTGGAAGTCTTCAACATGAAAAACTCTTAATTGACGCTTGCAGCACCAGAATGAAAGTAGTATAATCAGGTAATCTAGCGTTTTTTTTAGAAATTCTACTACCCGTTAGATTATTAGTAATGAGTGCTAAAATTGATTACTTCGCAGGCAAATCAAATATGTTGTACTTTACGTAGCCCTATGCAGTCAGGACTTTTACATTTCACAGTTTGTGGAATTAGGACTTTAGCATTCTTAATTAATCTAGATCATGGGTAGGAACTTTTCCTTGAAAGTCTATCCCAATGCCCCCTATGAAGGTGACGTAGCCTTGAAGGGCTAAATTGGGTGGAATCTCGACGTGGCTCTGCTAGTGCAATTAACGCATTTGAGGATTGTCTCCTGTGTGACTGTGTGCCTGTGCGCATGACTGCTCAGGGAAGTCGGCTGAATGGGTAGTAATGCGTCTCTCGCCGGTTGTGTGACAATGTCGCTTAAAGTGCACCCTAGCCCTACCTCTAGTTCAAAACTTTTAACCAGTATCTCACTAGCCCGCGAGTACTCATGGCTACTCAGATCACACCACGGTCGGCTTGCGGTACAGATGCTCGTGTGAGAAGTCCCTGTCGACCGAGTGGCCATCCTCCGTCGACCGATCCGGCAGCGTGGCGTCGCTGAGCCACTTCAGGAAAGTTTCTTTCACGACCTCGGCTGTCACAATGTCGCCAGAGTTCTTATTGACCACAGACAGCATGAAGTGACCGTCGGTGCGCAGAAAATCGCTGACAAATTTGGGCTCGTGTTCCCGGATCCGCTGGAACCGTTCGGTTGGTTTCGGGTTCATGTCGAGGTTCTCGGCGATCTTCAGGTACTTCTTGATGGCTCGGTGCCGGCTCGGGCTGAGCAGCAGCTGCAGCAGCCAGCGGCTGGCGGACACGACGCTGAGGGTCAGCAGGATGACCACCCAGAACCAGATTGCAATGTAGAACTTCTCGTTCAGCATGTTGACGGGCAGCACGCACTGCAGGGTGTACTGCCGGGGCTCCCCAACACTCCTAGTCTCGAACTGGCAGTAGGTGACCCTGGGGAACACGTTGCTGCTCTGCCAAGTGCGGTTGTTGGCGATGTCGCTAAGAATCTGCAGCCCGAACGAGGTGATGTTGAGCCCCAGGAAGCTGCGCATGAGGTACAGCTGACCGATGCAGTTGGCCACGTAGCAGGACTTTACGAAGATGTAGGTGAACGCGAAGTACATCGAGAAAGCTGGCTTGCCGGATAGGAACGAAGCGAAACGTTTGCAGCAATCTTTGTGTCTGTAGCGGCTCCTGTACCGAGTGAACTTGAGCAGCGAGTCTGAGACGAAAGCGATTTTTTTCTGCCTCTCGTCCGGCCCCGAGCTGTCAGCCTCAATGTTGCGAGCCTGCAGTGCCAGTTGGCGCATGTCAATGCCGACATTCGTGCTGAGCAGTAGCCAGATGAGATGCGGCACGTAAAACAGAGCCGCCTGCGCCATCAGGATGAATGGCACCCACTGGTAGTAGTCTGTGCGGCGTGTTGCAATTGGATTTGTTTTTGGTTATTGTCGTACATTTCTAGATCTCACGGAGACACATGGTGAGTTTGTTAGTGTTTGGGGGATAAGAAATTAGGGGTTTGGGGAAGTTTGGAGAGTAGGAAAGGAAGGAAAGGAAAGTGGGGGTAGGAAAGTGCGCTTTTCAGGGGTTAGGAAGGTGGGGTTTTCAAGGGGTTGGAAAGTGGGGTTTTCAAGGGGTAGGAAACTGGGGTATTGAGGTGTAGGAAAGTGCGGTTTTCAGGGGTTAGGAAGTTGGGATTTTCAAGGGGTTGGAAAGTGGGGTTTTCAAGGGGTAGGAAACTGGGGTATTGAGGTGTAGGAAAGTGCGGTTTTCAGGGGTTAGGAAGTTGGAGCTTTCAAGGGGTTGGAAAGTGGGGTTTTCAAGGGGTAGGAAACTGGGGTATTGAGGGGTAGGAAAGTGCGGTTTTCAGGGGTTAGGAAGTTGGGATTTTCAAGGGGTTGGAAAGTGGGGTTTTCAAGGGGTAGGAAACTGGGGTATTGAGGGGTAGGAAAGTGCGGTTTTCAGGGGTTAGGAAGTTGGGATTTTCAAGGGGTTGGAAAGTGGGGTTTTCAAGGGGTAGGAAACTGGGGTATTGAGGGGTAGGAAAGTGCGGTTTTCAGGGGTTAGGAAGTTGGAGCTTTCAAGGGGTTGGAAAGTGGGGTTTTCAGAGGGTAGGAACTTTTGGCTAATTTAAGTTACCAAAGAAAGTACACACAATTAGGGCAGCTCACATATGGTTCGGCCTTCGCCAGGATTTTTGCCGTGATGAATTGGCACAGTTGGGTCGTAATAAAATGTGTTCTCCACCCAGCAGTAGTTCTCCGCGTACTCCATTCTGTCGTTGTCCAGTTCTTTGAGATTCCAGCACTGGATGGGCTCGAAGACGTACTGCTTCATGCCGACCACGGTGGCAATTGCAAGCAACAGGGCTGGGGTGACCACGTAGTTGAGCCGGTCGAAGTAATCTTCGGCACCTTTGGGAGTAGCCTTGGCTGATCCCGCCAGCTTGCGAAAGCTGTCGATGTAGCCGTCCATTGCGGGCTAGTGATGATGCTGACGAACTTCACCTGCTTGATGAAGATGATCAGAGATTGGGCAAAATAATCAATTTTCATGTAGATGCCGTATGTGCTTGGACTCAACCGCAGGGACATCAGGGCGGTGACCATGGCCCTCTCGGGTCATGGCTGTTTTGCCATTCATCGTCACCTCCAAGAAAAAAAAGTGCGAGGAATTCTCATTCTGCCTCTCCGGTGTCGAGAATGCGGAGCACTTCATCTGTGAATGCCCCGCCGTTACTCAGGACAGGCTCAACTACCTCGGCCCAAACCCGGACCTCTCCGACGTTTTCAGGCCCGAGAATCTCTGCCAGCTCGTCCGCTACCTAAGGGCTACCGGGCGAACGATAATCCACCTCCTGGACTCTCCGGAGGGGGACCGCGCTGCGGACACCGGCACCACCGGAACTCCCTGCGTGACACCGAAGCACCAGCTGCCTGTGGTCGCCAGGGGTTAGCGAAAGGGGCGGCAAGGCCTACTCGCTGTTTCCGGACGCACGGAGCCCCCTGCAGCTAAGTCAATGTGCTCTGACCCTCTTACCTTGCTTAAATTTGGATGACTCACTTAGAGTACATTCACATGAGCTTTCTTGGGAACTGGGGAAGAGTCACATAAAATTCCTTAGGAACTGGGTGAAGAGTCACATAAACTTCCTCAGGAACTGGGTGAAGAGTCACATAAACTTCCTTAGGAACTGGGTGAAGAGTCGCATAAAATTCCTTAGGAACTGGGTGAAGAGTCACATAAACTTCCTTAGGAACTGGGTGAAGAGTCGCATAAAATTCCTTAGGAACTGGGTGAAGAGTCGCATAAAATTCCTTAGGAACTGGGTGAAGAGTCACATAAACTTCCTCAGGAACTGGGTGAAGAGTCACATAAACTTCCTTAGGAACTGGGTGAAGAGTCACATAAACTTCCTTAGGAACTGGGTGAAGAGTCACATAAACTTCCTTAGGAACTGGGTGAAGAGTCACATAAACTTCCTTAGGAACTGGGTGAAGAGTCGCATAAAATTCCTTAGGAACTGGGTGAAGAGTCACATAAACTTCCTTAGGAACTGGGTGAAGAGTCGCATAAAATTCCTTAGGAACTGGGTGAAGAGTCGCATAAAATTCCTTAGGAACTGGGTGAAGAGTCACATAAACTTCCTCAGGAACTGGGTGAAGAGTCACATAAACTTCCTTAGGAACTGGGTGAAGAGTCACATAAACTTCCTTAGGAACTGGGTGAAGAGTCACATAAACTTCCCTAGGAACTGGGTGAAGAGTCACATAAACTTCCTCAGGAACTGGGTGAAGAGTCACATAAAATTCCTTAGGAACTGGGTGAAGAGTCACATAAAATTCCTTAGGAACTGGGTGAAGAGTCACATAAACTTCCTTAGGAACTGGGTGAAGAGTCGCATAAAATTCCTTAGGAACTGGGTGAAGAGTCACATAAACTTCCTTAGGAACTGGGTGAAGAGTCGCATAAACTTCCTTAGGAACTGGGTGAAGAGTCGCATAAAATTCCTTAGGAACTGGGTGAAGAGTCACATAAACTTCCTCAGGAACTGGGTGAAGAGTCACATAAACTTCCTTAGGAACTGGGTGAAGAGTCACATAAACTTCCTTAGGAACTGGGTGAAGAGTCACATAAACTTCCCTAGGAACTGGGTGAAGAGTCACATAAACTTCCTCAGGAACTGGGTGAAGAGTCACATAAAATTCCTTAGGAACTGGGTGAAGAGTCACATAAAATTCCTTAGGAACTGGGTGAAGAGTCACATAAACTTCCCTAGGAACTGGGTGAAGAGTCACATAAAATTCCTTAGGAACTGGGTGAAGAGTCACATAAACTTCCCTAGGAACTGGGTGAAGAGTCACATAAACTTCCCTAGGAACTGGGTGAAGAGTCACATAAACTTCCTCAGGAACTGGGTGAAGAGTCACATAAAATTCCTTAGGAACTGGGTGAAGAGTCACATAAAATTCCTTAGGAACTGGGTGAAGAGTCACATAAACTTCCCTAGGAACTGGGTGAAGAGTCACATAAACTTCCCTAGGAACTGGGTGAAGAGTCACATAAAATTTCTCAGGAACTGGGTGAAGAGTCACATAAAATTCCTCAGGAACTGGGTGAAGAGTCACATAAAATTCCTCAGGAACTGGGTGAAGAGTCGCATAAAATTCATTAGGAATTGGGTGAAGTGAAGAGTCACATAAACTTCCCTAGGAACTGTGGATGAGTCACATAAACTCCCTTAGGAACTGGGGAGCTAGGAGTCACATAAACATTAAGGCAACAAAATTTTGTAAAAGCTTAACATACGAACTGAGTGTGTAGCTGGTAACTCTAGTCATACCATAGTTCAATAAAAGCAGCTTTACCTCTGTGCCACTGAAGTCGGACAGGATGTTGGACTCAAACACCCAAATGCGCAGAAACTGCAGAAAATTTCTTAATAAGAGAATTTGAGGCAAACGATCAGAAGCACAGATCCTTTATGGGTGCAGCAGCTTATATGTGCCTAATTTTGCCTTTGGTGGTGTAGCGAAACAGCCACAGGCTATGGGCTGCCTATGCAGACTATATAAAGATATACATTGCAGGCTTAATGTATAAACACACGGCCTCAGCCCCTCCGAGGCTTGGGGTATGGCAATGGCATCACCGAGTATCGAGTTTCCGATGCACATTGCTTTTTTAGAATCTTCTTTGTAAAGCTCTGTAGCTGGCGCCCCCCTCTGTAGCTGGCGCCCCCTCTATAGCTGGCGCCCCCTCTGTAGCTGGCGCCCCCTCTATAGCTGGCGCCCCCTCTGTAGCTGGCGCCCCCTCTGTAGCTGGCGCCCCCTCTGTAGCTGGCGCCCCCTCTGTAGCTGGAGGACATCAGAAGGGAAAGCAGAGAGGGAACATCAGAGAGGTGACATCAGAGAGGGGACATCAGAGAGGGGGCATCAGAGAGGGGCGCATCAGAGAGGGGACATCAGAGAGGGGACATCAGAGAGGGGGCATCAGAGTGGGGCATCAGAGAGGGGACATCAGAGAGGGGGCATCAGAGAGGGGACATCAGAGAGGGGACATCAGAGAGGGGGCATCAGAGAGGGGCGCATCAGAGAGGGGACATCAGAGAGGGGACATCAGAGAGGGGGCATCAGAGAGGGGCATCAAAGCTTAGATGATTCTAAAAAGCCATGTAGGCACAGCATTATAAGCAGAGCAGGTGTTGATGCTATCCAGTAAATAATGTGTTGCCACGGGACTGAACCCATTGCTTTTGAAGGACGATAGCTTTGACCGGATATGCCCATCGGTTCTGCTGCTAAAATATGCTAAGCTAAAATATAGAGATGACCACAGCAACACTGTTTTGCATTCGATCGCACAAGTAATTTCCTGTTTACGTGAAGCTGCACCAACTGCATTGCAATTTTGCAACGAACCTTTAAGATGCTGCTTTTTATTAGAAGTTCGAGATACAACAGTTGGTTTTTTAAATACTACTTACATAAGTAGCTTCAAATCATATTTGGAGCACCTTAATTATTATTTAAGAAAATTAGGACTCTATGAGTTTCTAGTATGAAAGAAAATCAATGAGTAAGCAAATAATCCATGAAAATCAATGACTAAGCAAATAATCCATGAAAATCAATGAGTATGAAACTCAACGTTAAATCGTATCTCTCCCCTCTCTCACTCCAACTCTCCTTCTCTCCCTCTCCTCTCCCTTTCTTTCTCGTCCTCTCCTTCTCATTCTCTCCTAACCCTCTCCTTCTCACCCTCTTCTTCTCACTATCTCCTTCTCACCCTCTCCTTCTCACCCTCTCCTTCTCACCCTCTCCTTCTCACCCTCTCCTTCTCACCCTCTCCTTCTCACCCTCTCCTTCTCACCCTCTCCTTCTCACCCTCTCCTTCTCACCCTCTCCTTCTCACCCTCTCCTTCTCACCCTCTCCTTCTCACCCTCTCCTTCTCACCCTCTCCTTCTCACCCTCTCCTTCTCACCCTCTCCTTCTCACCCTCTCCTTCTCACCCTCTCCTTCTCACCCTCTCCTTCTCACCCTCTCCTTCTCACGCTCTCTTTCTCACCCTCTCCTTCTTTCCCTTCTCTTACCCTCTCTTCACCCTCTCCTCACTCTCTCCCTCTCTTTCCCTCTCCTCGCACTACATCTCTCTCCTTCTCTCTTTTCCCGCCTCGCTCTCAAGCAGCACAGGCCGTGCGAGCTGCACTCGCATTATCTGATGTTGACATTCGGCTGGATGGCGCGAAGCAGGCAAACTGATAAATAATAATTTTTATTTCTGTATGAACATTCGAAATTGAAAAAGGAGGCTTCGAGCACAGGAAATGGAAAATCTGGGATTCATTAGCAGAGTTTGTTTCAAAGGCCGGTGAAAAATAACGGAATTAATTAGCAAATCGCAAATAGTTGGAAAAAGAAGGAGAAAGGTTTCGTACAGATATAAAGATTGAGAGATGAGACTGCGACAGAAAGCTTCTCGTCTCTTGTTTCTCATATCCTGTTTCTCATGTCCTGTTTCTTATACCCTGTTTCTCGTATCCTGTTTCTCATATCCTGTTTCTCATCTCCTGTTTCTCATATCCTGTTTCTCATATCCTGTTTCTCATATCCTGTTTCTCATATCCTGTTTCTCATATCCTGTTTCTCATATCCTGTTTCTCATATCCTGTTTCTCATATCCTGTTTTTCATATCCTGTTTCTTATCTCCTGTTTCTCGTATCCTGTTTCTCAGGTCCTGTTTCTCGTCTCCTATTTCTTATATCCTGTTTCTCATATCCTGTTTCTCATATCCTGTTTCTCATATCCTGTTTCTTATCTCCTGTTTCTCATCTCCTGTTTCTCATCTCCTGTTTCTCATCTTCAGTTTCTCATCTTCTGTTTCTCATAAATCATTTTCTTATATCTCAGTTTCTCATAGATCGGTTTCTCATCCCCAGTTTCTCATGTTATATTTCTCATCGCAGAGCAGCGCAGCAAGAGTGCAGCAGATGTGCATGCAATAGCAAACAGTCGATAAGCGCTTAGCCTAAAACCCTTGGGGCTCGGCCTCTCTTTTTCTCAGAAAATAAAATGGTCTGAGATGTCGCATTGACGGTCCCAGACTCTCAGCATTGGCAAAAAGACGCACACAATGCTTGGGACATATCCTGTATATCCTTAATCCCTTTTTCGTCTCTTCCCCCACAGAGTGGTCAGCAGTTCAAGAAGGCTCAGTGGCTCACTCCCCCCCTTCTGGCCTGAGAAGCCAGGACCAGCTCAGAGCGATCTCGCTTCCGTCCCCCAATTTTTCCCTCTGTATGCCGAACTGAATAGTCATAGTTACTGGGAGTCCGATTTCTGGGGCGTTTTGGTGTGTCTGGGCAGGGAGTTCTACAGCGAAACAGCCCCCTCAGAAATCAGTTACCAATCCAGATATCTATAGCTTGTGGCGTCCCTGGCAGTGCAGAGTGCGGGCGGCAGCGGCTTTGCTGCCAATGAAGAAGTTTTCAGCAAAATCCTCAATCGATCGAAGAGCCACAAAAATTAGTCAATCCCCTATTTTGAGGCGTTCCCCCAATTCTGCCTCTTCCATAACCCTAACGGAGTGTAGCAGCCCCGGCCGAAGCTGCAGAAATCTCCAAGTCTGCTTAATCCGAGGCGGATTAAGTCGGGCACGTTGCCAGGAGGAGGGGGTGCAAAGAAGGGCCGCCTCCCCAATAGGCTGGCAAAAATTTTGGCGCCACCTTGACATCTGATTTGGCGCCAACTTGATATCTGATTTGGCGCCAACTTGACATCTGATTTGGCGCCAACTTGACATCTGATTTGGCGCCAACTTGACATCTGATTTGGCGCCAACTTGATATCTGATTTGGCGCCAACTTGATATCTGATTTGACATCGGATTTGGCGCCAACTTGATATCTGATTTGACATCGGATTTGGCGCCAACTTGATATCTGATTTGGCAGGTACAGCAGGTTTGGCGCCCCTTCACAGCAGGTTTGGCGCCCCTTCACAGCAGGTTTAATGCCCCTTCACAGCAGGTCCCCTGCTCCCAATTTTAGCAGTTCCCCAACAACTACTCTGGCGCCCCTTGGTGCTGGCGCCCCTTGGTGTTGGGCGCCCCTTGGTGCTGGCGCCCCTTGGTGCTGGCGCCCCTTGGTGCTGGCCCCCCTTGGTGCTGGCGCCCCTTGGTGCTGGCGCCCCTTGGTGCTGGCGCCCCTTGGTGCTGGCGCCGCTTGGTGCTGGCGCCCCTTGGTGCTGGCGCCCCTTGGTGCTGGCGCCCCTTGATGCTGGTGCCCCTTGGTGTTGGGCGTCCCTTGGTGCTGGCGCCCCTTGGTGCTGGCGCCCCTTGGTGCTGGCGCCCCTTGGTGCTGGCTCCCCTTGGTGCTGGCGCCCCTTGGTGCTGGTGCCCCTTGGTGCTGGCGCCCCTTGGTGCTGGCGCCCCTTGGTGCTGGTGCCCCTTGGTGCTGGCGCCCCTTGGTGCTGGCGCCCCTTGGTGCTGGTGCCCCTTGGTGCTGGCTCCCCTTGGTGCTGGCGCCCCTTGGTGCTGGTGCCCCTTGGTGCTGGCGTCCCTTGGTGCTGGCGCCCCTTGGTGCTGGCGCCCCTTGGTGCTGGCGCCCCTTGGTGCTGGCGCCCCTTAGTGCTGGCGCCCCTTGGTGCTGGCGCCTCTTGGTGCTGGCTCCCCTTGGTGCTGGCTCCCCTTGGTTCTGGCGCCCCTTGGTTCTGGCGCCCCTTGGTTCTGGCGCCCCTTGGTGCTGGCTCCCCTTGGTGCTGGCGCCCCTTGGTGCTGGCTCCCCTTGGTGCTGGCGCCCCTTGGTGCTGGCTCCCCTTGGTGCTGGCGCCCCTTGGTGCTGGTGCCCCTTGGTGCTGGCGTCCCTTGGTGCTGGCGCCCCTTGGTGCTGGCGCCCCTTGGTGCTGGCGCCCCTTGGTGCTGGCGCCCCTTAGTGCTGGCGCCCCTTGGTGCTGGCGCCTCTTGGTGCTGGCTCCCCTTGGTGCTGGCTCCCCTTGGTTCTGGCGCCCCTTGGTTCTGGCGCCCCTTGGTTCTGGCGCCCCTTGGTGCTGGCTCCCCTTGGTGCTGGCGCCCCTTGGTGCTGGCTCCCCTTGGTGCTGGCGCCCCTTGGTTCTGGCGCCCCTTGGTGCTGGCGCCGCTTGGTGCTAAGCCAGACAGGATTTGCTCACATCCAGCCAGCGCATTGAAGCAGCAAAGAAATCTCCCTTTCAATCAAGACAAGCATTTTTCAGACAGCCATTAGCTGCTTGCAATATCTGTCTGGGAACTTGATTTAAAATGGGTTCAGCCTTGACTTGGCTGCAAGAGCGCAAAGTGCTTGTGCATCTGGGCTGATCCAATTCCCCGATGAGGCCCCACACCGTGAGGGGTTAACGAGCGAGCGAGTGTAGAAATTGCATACCCAAATTCTGTAGCTGGCTGGTGAGCCCATGTCCCAGAGGGTGACTGGAAATTGATGAGGAGA
Source organism: Macrostomum lignano (assembly GCA_002269645.1). Classification (NCBI taxonomy): domain Eukaryota; kingdom Metazoa; phylum Platyhelminthes; family Macrostomidae; genus Macrostomum; species Macrostomum lignano. Next base: position 232,087 of record NIVC01000714.1, read on the forward strand.
TGAGGACATTGAGCAAGATCACTTTACTCAACTCCCCCCTGACTCTCAGACATTCATGAGTAGAAACACAATACGAGAAGCAGTCACTTTCACTGACTTGAAATTTCACTATCTATCTATCTATCTATCTATCTATCTATCTATCTATCTATCTATCTATCTATCTATCTATCTATCTATCTATCTATCTATCTATCTATCTATCTATCTATCTATCTATCTATCTATCTATCTATCTATCTATCTATCTATCTATCTATCTATCTATCTATCTATCTTCTATCCATGATCCCAGCTCATGGGATTGTGGGATTCCCAATCTCACGCACCAGCAACCCAATCCCTAAAAGAGGCTTCCTTTTCGTAGCTATCGACCCCCAATGATACGCGACTTTAAGGGGAAAGCTGCAAAGCTCGGGAATGCCAGCGGACCGTTTATCAGTGATTAATCGGACCGAGTATAAAAGCCAGGGAAAATTCCGTCCCTCCGTCTGCCCTCGCCTCCTCCGATCTCCTTCTAGTTTTCAGTCCTATCGTGGGGATTTGGACGAACCCAAGGAGGCGTACGAACTTTGCAGAAGCAGCGGCAGCAGCAGCAACTACCGAAGCAGAGCTGGAGCTTCACTTCAAGAAGAGAGGAACATTAGAAGCCTTCTTCCTGAACAGAAGGGACAGAGCTTAGAAAGGCAAATAAAGGGGGCCCACCACAGGGAGGAGTGCGCGCGCAGAGGGACTACAGCCGAACCCAGAAGAGCAAACACTGCCCAAGCGGACTGACGCTAGGACCATCCCCCCCCCCACACACGCGCCAATCGGACGAGATTTCAGCCTTGAAATAGTGGATTGGAGGCGAGGTGTAGTCTGCCTGCGCCGGGGTTGGGATATTTTGCCGGGCCAAGTTGCAGACTTTCCGCTCCGCCGGGCAAGCAGCCGCATAGCCGCTTCGCTGTCCCTCGGCAGCAGTTCCAGACCTTTTCCTGACCGACTGTCTGCGTCTCTTGCCTGCAAACAGAGGTGGGGGCCTGAATCCGGCGTGAACTCTTGGACTGGGAGAAAGTGAAAGGAAGAAAAGAACACAGGGCATATATTAGCAGGAGGGACGATGGCCAGTAGTGTCGGTTGTGGCTTGTTCGTGTCCAGCAGCTCTAGCAGGGTTGTGTGCAGCATTTCCGAACATCTGCCTGTCCAGCAGCAGCAACAACCGACTACAGCAGCAAGGTAATTACTGTTTCTTCTATTGAAGGTAAACATGACGCAACCGATTTTCACTGTCTGTCACTCCAAATCTGCAGAAGTTTCATCGAGCCGTTTCGACGGGGCCTCTTGCAGCAGCGAAGGCAGAAACGAAACCGCACCAGCGTCATGGAGCCGTTCCGGCAGACCCCGCAACCCCGCCGCCGCCCCCGCCGCCGCCCCGCCGCCTTCAGTGTCCTACCAGGTGCATCCTCCGCCAAGCGTCTCGGAAATAGCTCGATCATCAGCTTCTGCCAACACCGGGGGACTCTTCGAGGCTGTGGCCGCCTTTCTTCAGCAGGCTGATGACTTTGACGGCAACGATGAGGTCTCGCCTGGATCGTGGAATCTTCAGGAATCGTCGGAGCAGCAGCAGAAGCAGAAGAGTACTATGACTCGACAGAAGACCGAGCCCTCCGAGTTCAGCTCAGAGACTCGAAAGTCTTTCGTGTTTTCTTCGCACCGTTTGCGCACCGTCAAGGCCTTTTTGGACAATTCAACTTTTCACGGCCTTTGGCGAGTGCAGCCGAGCGCAAATAAGCAGAATTTGCTAAGCAGGAAGATGCACCTGCTGTGGACACTGATTGTCATTGCCGCAATCAGCTGCCTATGGCTGCACGTCTACAAACAGGTGTCACGCTACTTCAAATACCCGCTGCAATCGTCTACTCGCGAGATTTTGAACGACTTTCACTTTCCCAGCGTGACAATTTGCGAAGCCTGGCAGATGAAATTCTTCAAGGAAAATTACAAAAGTGTCTCTCTTCGCCTAGCCAACGAGCCTGAAGACTACCTAAACATGACCTACTGGCTGTTTGATGTGCCGAAATCGGAGAATACTCTGCAGTACCTGAGCAACTCGACCGCCTACGGTCTGTCGGTACTCGACTTGCTGATCGACTGCAAGCTGAACGGCCTGCCGTGCGACAAGGACTCATTCTCGGCCTTCTACCACAGGCAGTACGGAAATTGTTTCACCTTTGACGCCGAGGTCCACCACGACGAGAAACTAGGCCACTCCGGTTCCCGCGTGCACGAAGGTCTCAGCCTCATTCTGTACTCGCCATCCTCGGATCCGTATTTTAGAAACTTCTCGGACCCAGTACCTCTGGACAGCTCCGGGATCAGCGGCCTCGAGATTGACGGCGTATTGGTGACGGCCCACGAAGCGAACACTGTGCCCCGGGTGAGCGAGGACTCCATCATTGCCGCGACTAGCCACGAGACCAAGATCGGCCTGAAGGAGGTTCGAACGACTCTGGTCAACACGCCTGCCCGACCTTGCCACGAGTCGTCGAATTTTCGCGTCCACGATCACCTGGTGCCGATAGAGCGCACCTACAAGACGTCCTTGCCGGACCGGCTGGAATGGGAGGACATTGTCCAGGTGTTAAAGAGCTGCAACTGCCTCGCCAGCAGTCCAGTTGGAGTTCCAACACATCTGGCCAATTATTCTGGCGTCCGTCAGTGCGCCGACCTGTTTGACGCGCTGCGCGGCGACTTTCCGAAGTATCGAAATTTCCGTAACCACGAATGCCAGGAAAAATTCAACAGGGACAAGTTTTCCTGTCGCGAGAAGTTGTTAAAGGAATTTCCAGCTCTGGCAAGAAACTGGGAGGAATTTCAATGCTACCAGAGGCTCACCAACCAGTCATTTCACGAGTCAGATGCCCAAGTGTTGGAAGCCGACGACCAGTGCTCGTCCATCAGCTATCAGTTTCAGATCTTCACGTCCGAACTGCCGGACAGTCAGTCGGCAAGCTGGCAGTTTGGTCGCTACGATGCTAGATTAATTTTTCAGACATTCTCAACCATTCTGGACAGGTGTGAATGAGAGATACAATTCTATTTTGATATTCTAGGCTACTTCGAATGCTTAAGTAAACACCCCGTTACCCCAAGTCTTACAGTGGGCACCCCGTTACCCCAAGTCTTACAGTGGGCATCCCGTTACCCCAAGTCTTACAGTGGGCACCCCGTTACCCCAAGTCTTACAGTGGGCACCCCGTTACCCCAAGTCTTCAAGTGGGCACCCCGTTACCCCAAGTCTTTCAGTGGACACCCCGTTACCCCAAGTCTTCAAGTGGACATCCCGTTACCCCAAGTCTTACAGTGGACACTCCGTTACTCCAAGTCTTTAATACAGCGAATGCTTTATAGTGCAGCGTTTAGACTAGCTGTGATATGCCCAAGACTTCAGTAGACACAGCGATACCCCTTTTTAATAGACACACTTCGCTGTGATCTTCACGCACTACAACCCAAGTTTCCTATCCCACAGGTATCTGAAACGCTTCGAAAACAGTAGAGAAGACGAGCTACCAGCAGTTGTTCGCTCCGTTCGCTCCAAAGGACTCAGGCCTGGCGAATGCACAACCATGATCGATCGCAAGTTTAAAGACGAGGAAAACTGTAGCGACGTTCAAGAGTTCATATCGCGTCATTTTCTGCGCGTTCAGGTGTACCCATTTAGCCTTAGCGTGGTGCACATCGCCGAGGAGAGAAGCTACTCGATTGTGGACCTATTTTCCCATCTGGGCGGCATCCTGGGCCTGTGGGTCGGCTCGTCAATTGTGTCGCTATTCGAACTACTTGAGCTGGTCACCTTCCTGTCGGCCAGTTCCCTGTCATTCAGCCTTAATAAGAGACTGCAAAAGTCTAATTCTGGGGCTGCTGTGCTGAGATACCCGGTTCCCAGCATGAAGCCGCCAGCCGCTGCTGCTGCTGCTGGCTTGTCACCGATGGCACCATCTGTACAGGTGTCGCTAGCTACTGAGTTCGATGAGGCTTCCGCAAATTGAGGCAGGCTTTATAGACGACTAAATGTTTTGTCTCTTTACTGACTCAATAGCAGCTTAAGGCATCGTTTCAATTGTAAAAATGTTCATGCTGCATGCGAGCTAATGGTCATCCAAATTATAACCCTATAACAAATTATATTGCATCTGTCATTCTCATTGACCAAAGCTCGATCAAAATTAATTGAGTTTAGCGACAACAGAAGGACACTTTAATTTTCGTTCTATGATTCAATCGTGTATAGATAACAGTTTCTATAGATAAAAACGCTCTGATTGTTTTTATAGATAAAAGTTCAGTTTCTTAATTTCTCGGTTTTCACTTACGAATGCTCATAGCTCGTATCTGCTGCATAAAATAACAAATAACAGTGTCTTTTTAAATAAAACGTTCAGTTACATGTAAATGACATAGAATAGATGTTGTTGGTCTTATAATCTGATTAGAAGATATTAAAACACATTTATCCTCGTGCATGTATATTTTAACCATACTACTACAGTAAAAGTAGTAGTAAAACTATCAAAAAGCTATAAACGTTTAGCGGTTAGTGATAGTGAAATTCTAACCAAGACGCTATGCTACATAATGTTGTAACATTGTACAATGTTGTACAGACGGTCTCTGACTGTTTTTACCCTGGCTGCCTCTCTGGTAGCTTGTCTAAGAGTTGTACGCAATCCGATTGGCCTGGCTTCGGCTAGCCCAATTTTCTAAGGGTCCGCCCCGGTGCCTATTCTAAAAATAACCTTACTTTTCATTCCAATTTTTCGGCCCTCGGCCTTGGTTTAGGGGGGTGTACCTGGAGTGAGTGCGTACTCTGGACTGCAGTGTGGCTAGAACGGGACTTGAGCCCCCCGGTCGTACTCGCCCTGCAGGAAAGAATCACCATTCACGAAGGTGTACGGTAGAGCCTAGTTGATGCCAGCCCTGAGGCTGAGCCCCGGGCAGCAGGTTAAGCAACAGGCCTGCTAGGTTAGGTTTAGGTGCTCCTCCTTTCTGCCATTCTTTTTTTCTGGGCTGGCATCCCAGCGCGGTTTTATCCCCTGTTTTTATCTGGCCATTGGTTGCCTCCAATTCTTCGGAGTTATGAGCTCTGCCCTCCCTGCCCGGTCCATCCTTCTCTGTCCTTGGTCCATCTACTGGCTCCTCTGGTTGTCTCCCTGCCTAAGTTCTGTCTCCCTCTCTGTCTCCCTCTCTGTCTCCCTCTGTCTCTGGCTCTCATCCTGACAGTGGATTGGTGTCCTGGGGAGTGAGTTCGCCCGATTCGGGGATACCGGCTGAGTCCGGGTCCTCTTGCTCCTTGTGCCCCTTCCCAACCCCTTGGCCTGGCCTCCAATATTGAGCTGGATAGGCGATACCCTTTGTAGCCGGTAGACGGTCTTCCTGCCTGGAGTCTCGCCCTCGGAAACAAGCCTTCCAGACTCGCTCCAATAATTAAGCCATTTCCGCAGACTTCGGGGTTTCCCCGCTCTCGGACCGCTTTTAGTAGTAAACCAAGCTTTTTTCGCTTTTTTTCCAATTTTTTCTGCGCACTCCGAGGACTTGTCTGCTGGGGGGGGGGGGGGGGGTAGCCTGCGTGGACTCGGTCCTAGCACCGTCCCTGATTCCACTTTTTGGGTTGGCGTTGTCTTATACCGTAGGTTTGGGCTAGTAGCACCAATACACTAGGTTCTCACCAGAGTCCTGAGCTCTGGTCCCAATTGTGGCCTCTCGGGCTACATGCCCCTGGCAGTATGGCCCAGTCAGATCCCTGCGGCAGAGCCCCCTTTCGGGCTGATCCGCGGTAAGCCCCTGGCTTTCCACCCCCGTTTAACAACATTGTATACAAGCATATATGCCTATGCACGAAATGCCCACCTTCAATGCCCACCGCTAGGCTCTTCTCTTTGTGTTTATGCTACTTTGTTATAATATCTAGGTGTGCTCTTAACTTGCAGGCAACTGAGGTCGTATTGAAGCATTCAGCACCACTGTAGCAGATATTTCGTGGTTCAATTATGGCTCGTTGAAATTCAGTTTAAGAGAGAAAAATGCTAGGCATATGAATGTTACTCACACCTGCTTGGGCTTGCTGGGTTTGGGCCAACTGATGAAATGTCATAAGTCATTGTACAGCGCGTGTTTGTTTTTGTAAGCTAATTAACCCCAAATTCAATTGAATTTTTACCTACAGTATCGCGTATTCCGATATCGATACATTAAGCAATTTTTGTAGTCAGCTCTTGTAGCACTAGCTCAAAACCAGGAGAGCGCCAGCGCCAAGGGGAATTTCCTATCGAACACCATTTTCATTTGATCATTTTATTTTTTTATTTCGGATTTTAAAAATGATACTAAATAACCCCATTCAAAGGCTACTGTTGGATAAAAGTATCCATTCAGAGTCAAATGAGTGAGCGTTTACTTTGATTTTGCTCTAAACTCCAATAAAAATTACAAAGATAAGGGCCGGCTTGCCCCCTCCCCCCGCCCGGGAAAAAGTATTGAATCCGCCACTAAGTTGACCCAAAAATAGTCCTGGTCCTGGATGATAAGTCTATTTTAGAAGTCCCCGCCTGGACCTGGACGTCCTCTCCTCTTCCTCCCTTGACCCGGGTCCCAGACTCCCAGGGGTTGCCTATTGGCTGAGGGGGGTTAAATGACAAAAGAATGGTTGGGAGCTCGCTCCATTTGCGGCATGCGTGCAACATCAGTGAGTGAACCCTAGTGGAAATTTTCCAGTTCAAAGTCCTCTCCGTCACGTGTTTTTCACGCCCAACCCCCCATTTTTTAATTCGTGCTAGGCCAGCCGGGGCCAACCCAGGAAACTTCTTGCCAAACGAATGTACATTGCCTATGTACGTTTGGCCGCTCTTCTCTCCCCCTTGTCTTATTTTACTTACCACGAAGAGCGCGCAGCGGCCGCGCGGGCCGAACCCCGTACACTTTAGGTCCAGACAGCGTATTCAAGACAAATAGCTGGGCTGGGGTTTCCTAAAAAACCTCCGATTCCTTTCCTCCCCCACGCCAAGTCCTCCTCCACTCAGCCAAGGCGTGCCTGGAGTGGCCATCTTATATAGACATAAACAAATTCATTTTTGCCTACTATATATAGACCAATCTTTAATTTCATTCGATTGACAGCTTTAAAACTGCGACTGCCAAGACTCAGCTTAGAGCCATAGCCAACTTTACAATTTTTCTTGTCTACGTTGACTCGTTGAGCCAAAGTTTCAAGGTTCAAGGCGAGTAAATAAAAAAGATCGAAGAAGTCTAAGAAGAGCAATGAAAGCTCTGGCATCTAGCAATGGCCGACGGAACAGCAGGGAGTCGGCAAAATTTGTGATTAGCAGGCCAATTGGAACTATCCTACGCGACCCTCTGCAGCTCAAGGTGCTAGTACCCAAATCTGGTCGATCTGTTGAGCACAAACTGTCCGGCGCTTTGCGAACGCATCAGCAACAGCAGCAGCAGCAACAGCTGCAACAGCAACAATTGCAGCAGCAATGCCAGTGCCATCATGAGCAATGCCAGCAGCCGCCGCCAGTCCCAGCTGCTCCGACGGTCACTTGCACCTTAATCAGCGCACACGACGCCATCCACGTGTCAATCCAATCAAAGCGGGAGTCGTCAGACTGTAGGACTCATTTCGATCTGGTGATGCGCCTGTTGCAGCCCCGCCTGCGAGCTGCCCACCTGCTGTGCAAAGTCATGTACAGGAATATTCGCGATGAGGTCAAGGAGATGGGACCCTACCTGCTCGGGGTCACCGAGCCCGTCTGCTGCTACCGGTTGGAGGAAATGAACTGCCAGGTAAGCTTTATTGATTTTCATATACTGAGAATCAATCAGCCGTACGCAGCCTTTGCGCGGCGCATCTGAAGACTGCGTAACGGCTGTTCAATCCAAGGACTGGGGGGTCGTCACACACAGCCTCAATGCTGGCACCCATTTTACAGAGCCTGGGTGAACTGAAGCAATGCAGAGTAAAGGACACAAATAGTTCCAGTGGGATCGGGAATCGAACCCCCGACCTTCGATCCAGTCGTGAGTCCGACGCTCTAAGCATAAGGCTACACCCCCCGTAAGACGGTCTCTTACTGTGAAGACTTGTAGGAACGATGTCACCAGTGTCCACTTGACTTATTTGACTCAGCTTCAGGGGGTTCCGGGCATCCGGATACAGCGGAGGGGCGTCGGCGCCCATTCCACTAATACCTGGCGACCGCGGGCGGCTGCTGCTGCGGTGTCGTGCAGGGAGATCCGGTGGTGCCGGTGTCCGCAGCGCGGTCCCCCTCCGGAGAGTCCAGGAGGTGGATTGTCGCGCCGGTAGCCCTTAGGTAGTGGACGAGCTGGCAGAGATTCTCGGGCCTGAAAACGTCGGAGAGGTCCGGGTTTGGGCCGAGGTAGTTGAGCCTGTCCTGACTAAAGGCGAGACAGTCACAGATGAAGTGCTCCGCATTCTCGACACCGGAGAGGCAGAATGGGAATTCCTCGCTACGGATTTTCCCTGGAGGTAGCGATGCCTGGCAAAACAGCCATGACCCGAGAGGGCCATGGTCACCGCCCTGATGTCCCTGCGGTTGAGTCCAAGCAGGACCCTTCGCAGGGCGCAGGGCGCATTGTGCCCACAGCCTTCTTGCGAATATTTTTCGACTCCAGCTTCCCAAACCAAAGCTCGAACCTCGGCTTCACCAGTAGCAGTTCACGTCTTACTTATTTATCATGAAGTGACAAGTATGAAAGCATGCTCAATGAACTCCTGAGATCAGACATTCAATTAACTCAACAGGTGTCACCCAAGACCAATCATTACCACGTCTACTTGGCCCTTCAACTGGTGTCAGTTGAACCAGTCGTGGGTCAGTGCTGCAACGACAACAACAACAGCAGCAGCTGCAACAAGAACAACAGCAATAGTCTGACAGCAGATGACAACTCCAGCCGATGCGGCGCTGGCGGCGGCGGTGACGGCGAGCCGTACGACTGCGCCGACGTCGAGTCGGTGATCGATGATCTTGCCTCGCTGATGTCGGCGGCGGCGACTCCGCCTAGGTCGACTCGATCGCGACATCAGAGCATCAGCAGCAGCGCCTCGGTGTCGCTGGAGGAGCCTCTGCTAGCGATGTCGCCTGTTGGTACTCAGCTGCCCGATTTCACCGTGAAATGGTCGCCATTGGCAACGCTGAAGATTAGCACGGATTCTTCAGATAGCGAATCGCCACTTTATTGTGTGCCGCAGCTTCTGTGCCTGTGCTCAGAGATGTTCTCGGAGCTGCTCATGGTGCAGCGGCCGGGAGGCGCGGCCGGGGAGGCTGGGGAGCTGGTCGTCCCCGGGGTGGCCAAGTCTGACCTGCTGCTGCTGCTGCAGCTCATTCATCCTGGCACACCGTGCACCGTGAACTTGGCCAATGTGCAGCAGGTGAGCTCGCTCGTTACCAGCTGATCAGACTGTTAAACTACTCTTATGAGAGATTGAGAGTATTAAATGACTTTTGTCAACTCCTGACTCATCAGAAGCTATCTCCTGACTCTTATCAGCTATGTCCTGACTCTTATCAGCTATGTCCTGACTCTTATCAGCTGTCTCCTGACTCTTATCAGCTATCTCCTGACTCTCTATCAGCTATGTCCTGACTCTTATCAGCCATCTCCTGACTCTTATCAGCTATGTCCTGACTCTTATCAGCTATGTCCTGACTCTTATCAGCTATGTCCTGACTCTTATCAGCTATGTCCTGACTCTTATCAGCTATCTCCTGACTCTTATCAGCTATGTCCTGACTCTTATCAGCTATGTCCTGACTCTTATCAGCTATCTCCTGACTCTTATCAGCTGTCTCACTGACTCTTATCAGCTATGTCCTGACTCTTATCAGCTGTCTCACTGACTCTTATCAGCTATGTCCTGACTCTTATCAGCTGTCTCACTGACTCTTATCAGCTATGTCCTGACTCTTATCAGCTGTCTCACTGACTCTTATCAGCCACGTCCTGACTCTTATCAGCTGTCTCCTGACTCTCTATCAGCTATCTCCTGACTCTTATCAGCCATCTCCTGACTCTTATCAGCTATGTCCTGACTCTTATCAGCTGTCTCCTGACTCTCTATCAGCTATCTCCTGACTCTATCAGCTATGTCCTGACTCTTATCAGCCATCTCCTGACTCTTATCAGCTATGTCCTGACTCTTATCAGCTATCTCCTGACTCTTATCAGCTATGTCCTGACTCTTATCAGCTATGTCCTGACTCTTATCAGCTATGTCCTGACTCTTATCAGCTATGTCCTGACTCTTATCAGCTATGTCCTGACTCTTATCAGCTATGTCCTGACTCTTATCAGCTATCTCCTGACTCTTATCAGCTATCTCCTGACTCAAATCAGCTAGTTCCTGACCATAAATATCTCTGACTACTCTAAACTCCCCTCAGGTGCTCAGCCTGGCGGCAAAATTCCGAGTGCCTCATCTGCGCAGCACTGCCGACCAGCTGCTCTGCCGCAGTGTACACGCCAGCCCGCCAGTCAGCGCCTCCCGCCGTCAAGAGCTGTGTTCTCTGGCTACTCAGTACTCGTTGCCCTGTCTAGCTGAGCTGCTCCGCCTGAGACTGTCCGAGTCTGAGAACTGAGGCTGGGACCTGCTGTAAAGCTGAGAGTCACTAATAATTGTAATTTAGTAATTTAGCAGTTTTAATGTGTATTTGTAGTTTGAATTCATGCAGCCTGTGATCTCTTAGCTATAAAATTTTAATGAATTTATGGTCGTATCAAACTGCAGCTGCGACCCGCCAGCGACTCACGTGACCCAGTGACTATTAGTGACTCTAATGACCCATCAGTGACTCTTGTGACCCATCAGTGACTTTAATGACCCATCAGCTATTCCAATGACCCAGTGACCCTAATGACCCATCAGTGACTCTATGAACCATCAGTGACTCTATGAACCATCAGTGACTCTATGAACCATCAGTGACTCTATGAACCATCAGTGACTCTATGAACCATCAGTGCCTATAATGACCCATAAGTGACTCCATGACCCATCAGTGACTCTATGAACCATCAGTGACTCTTTAAACCATCAGTAACTCTAATGACCCATCAGTGCCTATAATGACCCATCAGTGACTCCATGACCCATCAGTGACTCTATGAACCATCAGTGACTCTTTAAACCATCAGTAACTCTAATGACCCATCAGTGACTATAATGACCCATCACGGCCATCAGTGACTATAATGACCCATCAGTGACTATAATGACCCATCAGTGACTATAATGACCCATCAGTGACTATAATAATCCATCAGTGACCCTAATGACCCATCAGTGACTCTATGAACCATCAGTGACTCTATGAACCATCAGTGACTCTATGAACCATCAGTGACTCTATGAACCATCAGTGACTCTATGAACCATCAGTGACTCTATGAACCATCAGTGCCTATAATGACCCATCAGTGACTCTATGAACCATCAGTGACTCTATGAACCATCAGTGACTCTATGAACCATCAGTGCCTATAATGACCCATCAGTGCCTATAATGACCCATCAGTGACTCCATGACCCATCAGTGACTCTATGAACCATCAGTGACTCTTTAAACCATCAGTAACTCTAATGACCCATCAGTGACTATAATGACCCATCACGGCCATCAGTGACTATAATGACCCATCAGTGACTATAATGACCCATCAGTGACTATAATGACCCATCAGTGACTATAATGACCCATCAGTGACTCTATGACCCATCAGTGACTCTAATCATCTGTGACTCACTTGTTGACTTTGTTGACTTTGTAGTAAGTATAGTTGAAAAAGCAATCCGTTAAGCATTATAACTATTAATTTTTTTGTAATGTTTCCAAAGTTTACTGGTAAACTTGCATCGTACTTGTGTTAGTATATTTTCAGTCATGTCACATTCTTATGACAATACGCTCAATAAATACTACTTCCAACTTATCGTAAGTTAATATTTTTCAACAATGCTTCAAATGGCCATTCATCTCAGTCCTGATTTTTTGGGAATAACACAGCTGCAAAAATCTTCCTAAATTTTTAAACAAAATTCCTCAATGTTGCAAGCAATCACTTTATTTTGAAGCACTTTTTTACTTTTACTTTTATAATTGCGATCACAATTTGTACAGAAGCCCTGCGCGAAATCGTTTACATTTTCTGCGACGGTTCAATCAGTGTAAAAAAAGTCATTTAAACAATTCGAATCGCATGTTAAGCGTTGTTTTGGACCATATTTTTTGTCCTAATACTCCTATGACTTGCTTTCTAGCTCTTTTTTCGCTTGTCCTCCTGTTGTGTTGGCTCTGTTCTAAGTAAAGTTTTTTCACTTTATTATTTCTTTGATTTTATTCAATAGTACTTTTTTTACTGATGCATGGTTGGCTTTACAGTCGCAGAAATTACTTATAAACATGTCTCACTTTTTTGTGTATCGTCTTTTGCTTTTTTCATTTCATTGTTGCTTTCTTTTTATAATTTAGAAATTTAGCAGCGCTTAAAATTCTCAAACAATTAGCAAATTGCAAAATTTTCCTTTCTACCTTAGCTTTATTCTCAATTCATTTTTATGTTTTTGTACTAGCTGGTGGGTTCCTTACACGTTTATTATAAAATTAATCAATAAAATAACTGTCATTTACTTTAAAAAATCAATAATTCACGGAATTAAAAAGTTCCAAACGACGCCTTCACCTTCGCATTTGCGCTCGTACGAGCTATGTTTAAAATGGCCAACAGCACCAATCGCTATTTTGTATGCAAGTAGAAATAGTATAAACTGTGCATTATGATCATTTTATAGAAAATTACATCGACAGTCTATAATGTGATAGAGCATAGAATTTACACACCGTGAACGGCCAATAAAATCAACTGCAAACTCTATTGACTCCTCACTGAAAAAGCGTGTTTATGCGTGCATATATCCATGGGAATTCAACACAATTGTGTCTGTCATGTACTTGCATGCAAACTGCCTCTTCGGGGTCGGATATAGCACACGGTTAACATACAATAAACCATTAGTAATAATTTTAGAGCCAAATTTCTCATTTTAGCTGAAAGCAAGTACGCTTTGTCAAAAAATTGCATAAGACCTACTAGACGTGACATTGTCCTACATCTAATACTAAGCGGAAAGTGAGCCACAAATCCGCCGGCTAGTGCATTCAGACGACTGTCGATTCATAATCACAGTCGGTTACCAGATACAACGGTTTACCAATATACGAACTTACTTCGTTATAACAAATCTAGTGCATTTAATAAGTTATAAAAACAAAAACTTGGAAGTGTAAAAAAATTAAAAAAGTTATGAAACAAGTTTTCTTTAATGTTGAAAATTCACGCACAGGTAGTTGTCATTTTTTAACTGACATTACTTGGGCAAGTTAAGTCTTGGAAAACCTGCCGACCAGCAGGCAGCAGGCAGGCTTCGAGGCTTGCTGGCTGCTTGCGTCTTGTTTATGATTTTTTTGGTACAAAAGCTTACGCCTACATCTGGATTAAACCTTAGGCCTAGTGGCTGTAATTAGGAATATAGACCTATACGGATTTAGATGGCTACCAGCATCAACTGCACTGCTTAGGCCTACTTACTAACCAAAACCAACCAGTCCAACCTTAACCTAACCAGTGGCAGTAACCACAAGCACAAGCAATGGTTATGGACTAGACCTAGGCAAGCCAAGTATATATATCTGTAGTTGTAGTTGTATCTGTAGCTGCCATAGGCACCTTTTTACCATATTTGCCATAGGATCCCATACCTGTCTATAGCTACAGCTAGGCCTACAGCTGGCTATCCTGAAGATTCCCGCGTTTAATTATAACCCCCACCCCCACCACCCTTGAATAGAGGGCGAAATAATTCCGTAAAATAATTAAACGCGGGAATCTTCAGGATTGCCCTACAGCTATGGCGGAACACTATCTAAAAATATTATTGCCTGAAAGACCCAACCAAAAGTTAACTTCCATATTCCAGAAGGTGGCCTTTACCCCAGAAAATTCTGGTGTATTTTGGCATTTTGACAATCTTGGCATACATTTGGCATATAGAATTTTCAGGTTCAACATGAAGCACACATAGTTGGCGTACAAAAAATTTCCCTGTTAGAGTTAATGTACTCATGTAGTTAAATATCAACCAGTCAAAGCTCTTAAAAATAAGTGAAAACTAAAATAAAAAATATTAATGAAATTTATGGGAAAAAGCAAAATTAAAACAAAGAATATCATTTTTAGCAAAAAATGCCATGGTAAAGTTAAAAAAAAACTGTTTCATTTATAATAATAAATAATAAAAAAATTGGCATACAAGCAACTGTGGGCTTAGTATACAAAAACATGAATTTTCATTCCCACATATGTATGCCTGCCATGATCCAGACGGCGGACTATGGGTTAACTTGACCTATACTAACTTTTTGTTTATTATAAATAAACTTTGCAATAGGACAGACAGCAAATACATGATCATCATGACATTAGATGAAGGTGGGGCTAGGATCATAACAATGCCTATAACAGCCAGAGCCAGGCAGCCAGCCAATCATAATCATATTCAAGTGCAAACTACTCTACCTTCTAATTCACTAACTGTCTAATTTTTTCAATAGATATTTAAATTAAATAGAATATATCTCTAAAATGTTGCAATAAACAAAATTACGCATACAAAAAAATCTCTAACTTTTTACTTTATACCTTTTTAACTTTTAATAACTTTTTGCATGACTCACAATATCTTATTATAAAAATGGCTTCACAAGTTATTTAGCAATAATCTTTGTTGGTTTGTTTGCTGGTGGACAAAAAGGTGGCAGACAAAATGATCATGCTCCAACAAAATCTGTGCACACTGGCAAAAACTTGTGCACTTGCATGTAATTTTTTGGCTAACTTATACAACTTTAAAAGGTATATATATATTAATATATAGTTTTTTCCAAAAAACTTGGCATGATTTTATTGAAAAGTGCAAGAAACTTGCATTGTAAAATTGTTGCTGTTGCTATGCTATTGTGGTTTTTTATTATGATTTAGGATTACATTTGTAATTAATATTAAAAAATCTATATTTGTTCTGAACTTATTATTTAGAAATAAAAAAATTAAAGTAGAAATTAAAAATTATAGAAATTTAAAAAATTCTTTTTTATTTATTTTCCTAGGGCCTCTTTGTTATAACTTTGTTTATATTTTAAAAAAAGTATGGTTGAATTAAATTGGGTTTTTGATATTAAGTACTAAAAATCTTTTACATTTCTTAAGCTTATTCTATCTCTCTCTCTTTCCTCTCTCTCTCTCTCTTGCTCTTTCTCTCCCTCTCTCTGTCTCTCCCTATATATATTATTCTTATAAAGTTATAAACAGTCAACAGGACAATATAATATACATTAAAGTATTATTTTTAAAGGTTTATCTAAAGCCTATGCATTGTTTTTCCCATTGAAAAAAATTGCAGTAACAATAAACTGATGACAACAAGTTGTTGCTTGTTGTCTCTTGTTATCACCATGTCATATATCAACCAATCAGTCTGCCAAAAAGCAGGTAGCACTCTGGATTCAGAAGTTTACATTTGTATAATATTACTGACTTCAAGCAAGTTGGCCCTAGAGTATAGATGGGATGAATATTTAGAAAAATTGGAATCAAAACCATTATGCTAAATTTTATATCAGAGTGCCTTTTTTGCAAATTGATAAATAAAACACTTTTGTTACAGTTTCAACAAGTTTTTCTAAGTTTTTCTTTTAGAAAATACTAGTGTATACACTTGCAAATTCTTATCAAATTAATATTAAAAGACATTAGCTACTTTAACCAAGTCAACTATTTGACTATCAATAAATCAAATAAATTTCTTAATTTTAAATATCAACAAACATGAAAAAAACAGGATATTAAACATATAAATGATGCTAGACAACATATTAATTATAGCATTTATATTAGGTGATATTAGACCTAGGTCAGCCTTTTTTATAGCAGAGGGCATCTGATATTAATTAAGTTATCTCCTATTATAGTCAATAAGAAATTTCTCTCTAATCAAATAATAATATTATCTTAACTATCAAGTTAAGGTTATATATATAATATAATATATTAGATTATTTGAAGCTAACTAATAATATTTTTATATATATAGTTTATTGTGTAGAATGCACAACTTCAATAGTTTTAAATCTCCTAGGCTATTATTAATTTGAAAAAAAGTGTATTTAAATTAAGGTATTAATTTGTTTTCTTATATATAATATATAATATGGTTCCAATAATTTTATGCCAAAAGGTATACCAAAATATCTTTTAAAACATTTGTATACCAAGTGTATACTAAATATTTCCAAATATATAGTAGACATTTTTAGCATTTAGGTACGTGACAATCTTTAATTTAGACTGGGTGTTATTAACTATTAAATTTAGTCTAGTTTATGAGTTTATGAGTATTTGAAATGAGTCAAATATAAAAAACAGATTTTTCATGTTTTCAATGTTTGAATTTTGAATTTTTTTTGTCCCATGGGGGTTTTATGCATTAGTCTATATACTAAAATGGTTTGTTGGTATCTAGGTATCTATGTAATCAATTTCAGAAAAAAATGCTAAATTCATTTTTTAAACTGTAAGAAGGCTCATTCCATATAAGCACAGTCGTAACATGACGGGCTATTTTTACTTATAAAA
Organism: Macrostomum lignano; assembly: GCA_002269645.1. Lineage (NCBI taxonomy): Eukaryota > Metazoa > Platyhelminthes > Macrostomidae > Macrostomum > Macrostomum lignano. Next base: position 248,839 of record NIVC01000714.1, read on the forward strand.
TGAAATCTAATAATAGATTATACTAAACCAATATTTTAAATAAAAGATTATTTTGTCTAGAATATATTTAGAGAGTTTCATATAGATATCATCATTAGTATAGATGCTATTAAACCTTAAATGACACTTATGGTCGTAACGACAGGATTTTTGACATATAGAAACTAGAAGGTAAAAGTCATATAACATTTTTCATTTTTGATATTTTGCAATACATTTTTAAAATTTGACTAAGAACATCTTTAGAAATCATACTCTTTTATTAGAATATATAAACTCAAAAGGCAACAAAGATACAAAAGAAAAGGCAGCCTTATGGTTGTAACATTATGGTCGTAACATATTTTTTCTGTCAATTCAGTAACTTTGAGGTACTAATATATTAAAAATATAATAGATTATTTGGTCACCAATGCTTTTATCTGATGATGCAAGTACTTACTTTTATCTATAGTTTGTTTCAACCTTCAAAAGCTTTCTATTTGTTTTTAAAAGGTACAAAATCTTAATGATGTCTTTTGCTTCGAAAAATGTCCAAATTTTTACAAAAATGACTTTTTGCCAATTGATAACATACTAATCCAACATTTTATCATTCATTTATTCTTAGATTGTATATATTGCACATAAAAACATTTGGTAAAAAATAGGCTAATAAGGCAATGGCAAGCAAAAATATTGACTTTTTTCTATTTTCCAAATATGTCTATCTTATATGGAATGAGTCAGAAGTATAAAAAATATGAGAATTATAAGTGTTGTACTTATGGTTTTCTCATGGTGGCCTGGTAGGTCTTTGAATCCCATTGCTGCCACCAGTGAAGTACTTGCAGTTTTCTTGCTGTCTAGCACAATGACTTGGGCTCTCCGTCTTCTCACTTGGAAGCCTTCTTAACTCTTAGTAGCGCAGGTAGTGCTGCCACCAGTTCCTTCAGGTCTTGGCCTTCAATGAAGTGAGCTTCCCATCGGAACGAAATAACGAAGTCAATGAACTCAGCACCGGGTGCAGATTTATAGTTCAATGTACAAGGTGTCTCGTCAGCAGCACCTGCCAGGCTTGGTTGGTTCAGGGAGGGCTGAGTTAGCCTCTCGTAGGCTTGAGGTTGGGCTTTAGTGGGGTCTCAGTCAGACCAGTACAAGCAGATTCAGTGTATGCAAAGGGCACTTAGTTAGACACTGATGCACATGGGAGCTTAGTGGATTCTCCGCAGATAAGAAGCCTCCTTAATGGAAACAAGGGGAGAGGCGTCTTATTTATAGCCGGGACAGCCCACATCAGAGAAGCTGGGGGCTGAGAAATGCAAAGCAAAACAGGCAGGAGGGAAGGGAGCAGCAACAGACAGCCAAAAGGAGGGAGGCAGGAAGCTGACCAGCAGCAGACAGCAATCCAGGGTGAGGGCAAGGGCAACTGCTAACAAAGTGTGATGCCCAACACTAAACTAGCGGATCACTACATAGGCAAAAATAGGGGAATTTTCATATGCAACAAGGTCCTTAGTAGTCATATATGCTACTGTATACCACATAGGAGTTTTTTAATATTTTAGAATAGTTATTCTATTAGACTATCCAATCAAGTTAAACCTGCTTTCAATCTTATTCCTTTAGAAGCATCTATTTTTTAAATCTGGTAATTTTTCTATCTAGTTAAAAATTTAAATTGGCAAATATATATAACATATCTGAATATATCTGATTTTCTTGATAATATGCAGAATTTCTAACAAAAGTGATTCTAAATGTTAATATTAATAGTCAAATAGTGCTCTAAAATTCTAGAATGGTCTGTTAACACATTGGATGCAATTGAGTAAAAATTTAGTAAATTATCTACATTTTTAATAATTTAAACTTTTCCTACCTGCATTACTAATAGTAATCTGTTAAAGGTTTAAATGTAAAAAAATCAAAGCTTTGTTTGTCTGCAAATCCTAATTATTTTCATTGCTCTCCACATTTTATGCTGTTATAGTACTTTCCTTAGTAATATGACTAAGTCTAGATTTACTACTATCTATAATCTTGCCAAGTCAATCTTTATGATTCTGGACTAAAAGAAATTTCAAACTCCCCCCTGCCGCTTATTTTCCTTCCCTCCCTGCCTTTCGCCCTCTTGCCCTCTTCCTGTTAATAGAAAATATTTTGGAAGGTCCCGACCACCGCCTTTAACGCCCCATTCTCCCTTCCCCAAAAAAATTAGTAATAGAGAATTGCTCTCGTAAAAATATGGAGAGCTGCGAATGATGGAGGGCCATTGTGTTGCTGATTGCCAATCCGCATCGAGGAAAGAGATTAGAGACAGGCGGCTACAAATTTTCACTCAAGATTTTGTTGGTTCACCAACCACCCACCGTCTTCACTTGGCCCTCTTGACACTGAAGGGTGAAGGGAGAGTGAGAGTGTGTGAAACGCGAGAGCTGTCAGGTCTCAATTAAATAATAATGCCTGACAATTCATCTTTTCTCTGTCTGCCCTGTCAATCTCCAGATTCCAGGCCAGTTTAGCTTGCATTTCCAGCTTCGAACCTTTATTCTGTGTGGACTTGACCTACCGGATGTCTGAAGGGAACTCTGGGAGCCGCTATTCACTTTGCATGCTGCACGTATTGTATTGAGTAGCTTTCACTGACTTGACTCTCGGAACTGTCCGTTAAATTGTCCATTAAAATGCTGACTTTCTGTCTGTGTCCATCTGTCTGCTTGCGTCTTGAATCTACCTGCTGCTGTCCGCCTGTCTGTGCTGCCTGTGTCTGCCTGACTGCCCATCCATCTGTCTGTCTGTCTGTCTGTCTGTCTCAGTCTGTCTGTCTGTCTGTCTGTCTGTCCGTCTGTCTGTCTGTCTGTCTGTCTGTCTGTCTGTCTGTCTGTTTGCCTGTCTGTCTGTCTGTCTGTCTGTCTGCGTGTCTGTCTGTCTGTCTGCCTGTCTGTCTGTCTGTGTGTGTCTGTCTGTTTGTCAGCCTATGCCAACTCTGCCGGCCATCTCTCTTTCTGTCCCTTCCAATCAGCACCCGTCTGTTCTGATTGGCTGTCTCCAATGCGCATATATTAAGTGTATTTTATACGACTAAAAAACTGTCCCAGTTTACTATACACTACAAACTGCATCTATGCTGTTATAAAGATAGAATAATATAAGAAAGTAAAATAATAGCTTATCATGACTCTGCCTGGCGGTCTCCGCCTGTTCGACAGTGGCACCAACTGTAAATTGGGTTGCTACCCACCCGGAACTAACAATAATAATTGCAGAATCAGCTTTGCCGACAACAACAACAAAAGCATCGGCAGCAGCGGCGGCAGTAGCTGTTGCAGTTGCGGTTGCTGTTGCTCAGTCAATAATTGGCCTAATTATCATAATAATAACAATAGAAGCATGTCTGGCCCTGTTGACCCGTCCACTAAAGCCTATTTCTACGGCAAGCTGACCAGAGAGCAGGCTGAGGAGCAGCTGCTGTCCAGAGGCTGCCAGGAGGGCCTGTTCCTGCTGCGCTCCTCCGCCGATGCCAACTACGCTGTCAGCATCTGTCACGACGGCAAAGTGTTGCACTATAATGTCGAACGCCAGCCGGACAATAGTTTTCAAATTCCCAATGGGAAAAGATTTGCCGGACCGGTGGAGTTAATTAATCACCATGCCAATCATTTGGACGGATTTCTAACCCTGGCCAGGCTGCCTTGTAATCGTGCGCAGGGCTCCAGTCCGTTTGTACTGCAAGGCGTCACCCAGGACGATATAGGCCGAGCTCTGGTTGCCAAGGCGACCGAGCTAGGCTACAAAGGCTACCAGTTGGAGCACATACTCACCGGAGCCGAACGGCGCCGAATTCGACATTTGGTGCTGCGCGAGTTTCACCAGAAACTGCCCTGGTTTCACGACGAAATTGCCAGAGAAGAGGCTGAGAGGCGGCTGGCCATGGCCGGACACGAGGAGGGCGCCTTTCTGGTGCGCTGCAAACGGGCGGACGACTCGTTTGTGCTGTCGCTGAGCTATCAGAGGGAGCCGAAGCATTACAAGGTTTGATATTATGTATTAGAATTTATTAGAAATATTAATTTACTAATTTATACCGGTTACTAAATTTATAAATCCTAAGGTGTTAAGTAGGGGAAATTAGAGAATCTATTAGGGTGCCGATTAGAGACAATTAGAGAATATATTAGGATGCTGATTAGAGGTAATTAGAGAATCTATTAGGATTCTGATTAGGGGTAATTAGAGAATCTAATAGGGTGCCGATTAGAGACAATTAGAGAATCTGTTATGATTCTGATTGAGATTAATTAGAGAATCCATTAGGATGCTGATTAGGGGCAATTATAGAATCTATTAGGATGCTGATTAGGGGTAATTAGAGAATCTATTAGAATGCTGATTAGGGGTAATAAGAGAATCTATTAGAATTCTGAATAGGGGTAATTAGAGAATCTATTAGGATGCTTAATAGGGGCAATTAGAGAATCTATTAGGATTCTGATTAGAGGTAACTAGAGAATCTATGAGAGTGCTGATTAGAGAAAATAGGAGTTACTTAATCGCTAGAATTCAAATTAGGGTGTGTATGCATGCAAAATCACAAAGATGCTAAATAGTGTGACTAAAACTGCCGTTAATCCTCAACCTGTCCATCAGGTGACCCGCTGGTCCGACAAGAAGCTCAGCGTAGACGGCGGCAAACCTTTCGACTCTCTGGTGGAGCTGGTCGATCACTATCACCTTCGCCAGGAGGGACTGCTGTGTAAGCTGCGCAAACCAGTGCCATTTCCGGGCTACTGCTCTCCGGCCAGGCGCTACCGGCAGCAAGCGCCTCCGCTGCCGCCGCCGCCGCCGCCGCCTCCTCCTCCGGCGCAAGCCTCTGGCGGCTCCTCAGTTTGCAGCGGCGGCTCCTCTGGCAGCGCCGGTAGCGCCGGTAGTGGTGCCGTCGCTAGCGGCGCCAACTCTGGCGCCATTGTCAGCGGCGGCGGAGGCGGTCGCGTAGGCGGAGAAGCAGATTTGATCAGTTTCAACGACTGGGCCTTCACGGACGGCCTGCTGCAAGAGGCCAGGGCTAAGCCTGAGGTGAGGCCGCCACTTTCCCAGGATCCTCAGTTGCTACGCAAATCTCCTAAATCCTCAGTTGCTGCTGCTGGGCCAGCCTCCCAGAGTGTCAGTTGCTGGTCCAGCCTCCCAGATCCTCAGTTGCTGGTCCAGCCTCCCAGAGTGTCAGTTGCTGGGCCAGCCTCCCAGATCCTCAGTTGCTGGGCCAGCCTCCCAGATCCTCAGTTGCTGGGCCAGCCTCCCAGATCCTCAGTTGCTGGGCCAGCCTCCCAGATCCTCAGTTGCTAAGGGCCACCCTCCCAGATCCTCAGTTGCTGGGCCAGCCTCCCTGATCCTCAGTTGCTGAACCAGCCTCCCTGATCCTCAGTTGCTGGGCCAGCCTCCCAGATCCTCAGTTGCTAAGGGCCACCCTCCCAGATCCTCAGTTGCTGGGCCAGCCTCCCTGATCCTCAGTTGCTGGGCCAGCCTCCCTGATCCTCAGTTGCTGAACCAGCCTCCCTGATCCTCAGTTGCTGGGCCAGCCTCTCAGATCCTCAGTTGCTGGGCCAGCCTCCCAGATCCTCAGTTGCTAAGGGCCACCCTCCCAGATCCTCAGTTGCTGGGCCAGCCTCCCTGATCCTCAGTTGCTGAACCAGCCTCCCTGATCCTCAGATGCTGGGCCAGCCTCTCAGATCCTCAGTTGCTGGGCCAGCCTCCCTGATTCTCAGTTGCTGGTCCAGCCTCTCAAACCCTCAGTTGCTGAACCAGCCTCCCTGATCCTCAGTTGCTGGGCCAGCCTCCCAGATCCTCAGTTGCTGAACCAGCCTCCCTGATCCTCAGTTGCTGGGCCAGCCTCTCAGATCCTCAGTTGCTGGGCCAGCCTCCCAGATCCTCAGTTGCTAAGGGCCACCCTCCCAGATCCTCAGTTGCTGGGCCAGCCTCTCAGATCCTCAGTTGCTGGGCCAGCCTCCCAGAGGGTCAGTTGCTGGGCCAGCCTTCCAGATCTTCAGTTGCTGGGCCAGCCTCCCAAACCCTCAGTTGCTGGGCCAGCCTCCCTGATCCTCAGTTGCTGAACCAGCCTCCCTGATCCTCAGTTGCTGGGCCAGCCTCTCAGATCCTCAGTTGCTGGGCCAGCCTCCCAGATCCTCAGTTGCTAAGGGCCACCCTCCCAGATCCTCAGTTGCTGGGCCAGACTCCCTGATCCTCAGTTGCTGAACCAGCCTCCCTGATCCTCAGTTGCTGGGCCAGCCTCTCAGATCCTCAGTTGCTGGGCCAGCCTCCCTGATTCTCAGTTGCTGGTCCAGCCTCTCAAACCCTCAGTTGCTGAACCAGCCTCCCTGATCCTCAGTTGCTGGGCCAGCCTCCCAGATCCTCAGTTGCTGAACCAGCCTCCCTGATCCTCAGTTGCTAGGCCAGCCTCTCAGATCCTCAGTTGCTGGGCCAGCCTCCCAGATCCTCAGTTGCTAAGGGCCACCCTCCCAGATCCTCAGTTGCTGGGCCAGCCTCTCAGATCCTCAGTTGCTGGGCCAGCCTCCCAGAGGGTCAGTTGCTGGGCCAGCCTTCCAGATCTTCAGTTGCTGGGCCAGCCTCCCAAACCCTCAGTTGCTGTGCCAGCCTTCCAGATCTTCAGTTGCTGGTTGCTGGGCCAGCCTCCCAGCTCCTCAGTTGCTCAAGCTGTTTCCATCACTTTCAATGCACTTTCGTAACATCCCGTCGCATTGCGTGAACTGCGCATCCCGTGAAGATGCCAAGCTAAGGCCAACAAGCTTCTCAGCGCCAGCCTAGTACAAGTGTTCCGTTGCACAAAAAGGAACCGGCGTGTTAACTTATGCCGCACGCAGCTGAATACCCTGACAGCTGCGTAGTTTTAGTAGCCGAAAGAACGCTGAGACGAAGTTTCTTTACACTACTGCTTAGTTTATTGAATGGTTAGGTTTGCGTTTGAGTGACAGGTCGCCTCTCCGTAGCTTTTAGCTGGCTGTGTGTGCAGTGCGTGAGTAGGTTGCCAACGCAGCAGAGTTAGCAGTCAGATCTGTCTAGTAGCTGAGGCTAACGGTAAAGTGTGTTAAGTGAAGAACAAAAGCCTCGTGTTCCGTTTGAGTAGACACGAGTAGGGGAGCATGAGGTAGGTGGAAAGCTATTAAATTATCCTTGTATATAGGATAGTTCTCGATATATTCTCGATAGTTCTCGATCGATCGATTATATTCGTAGACATAGCAGTTGAATATTTGAAATTTTCTTAGAATTTCAGTCGCAAAAATTAGCGTTAAAATGATGAGAGAAGTTTGCGATAGTGTCCCGACTAGACTGAGCCTGAGGTTAGCTATGCAGTCATCTAAGCTCTTCACACCTTGAAACCTGTCAATCAAATTTGCTGGGTAGTTTTGCACCTAATGTGCGAGACAGAGAGAGGTGAGCAAAAAAGTGAAGGAGAGAAGTGTTCTGTATTTTCTTCTCCGCTGGAGTTTGGCTCATCCTGTAGGTGTGTGTTTGCGTGTGTTTTCTCTCTTGGATTTGTAATCTATACAGTCCCTGGGGTTGAATTGAGAGGGTAAAGAAATTGGACATTGTGGGGGGAGACACGCACAGCTTTGAATTTGCGCTCCTGGAGATGGAAGTCGATAAAAAGTAAGCCCTAATTTACAGTTCAGAGTGGTTTTTCTTTTCATCAACTGTTTTGAGCCAAAGCTTCTCTGTTTCCCCATTTAGTTTTTGTCGTTGCTCATTACTGGTATGAAACAAAGTGCCTGCTTCTTGGAAAGCAAAAGAAGCTAAGGGTCTGTTTAGCTTTACCGGTTCTACTTGTATTATAGGGGGCAAACTAACAAGACTTGTTTAGTGGGGCAGTTCTTTATTAGATGCAACTAGCAATCTTCGCCCCCCGATGGGGGACATCTGGATAGAATCTCTGTTCTCTACACGGATCAAAAACACATCCAAATAAAGCCTTCACAAAGACAATAAACAAACTGCTCAAATGAAGAGCAATGCGAAAAGAAAACATCCCAAGACAGCATGCAAGCATCCCCCCCCCAGATAGCAAGCACCCCCCATAGCAAGCATCCAATTGATAGCAAGTATCTATCCTTAAATAGCAAGCATCCACCAGACAATAAGTATCTAGTGCAAAAATTTTCTTAGCTTTATGGTGGCTTCTTTATGATTAGCATGACGCTTCTTTTTACGTTTGTAATTGTCTCTTTTACGTTTGACATGGTGGCTCTTTAATTTTCGACATGTTGGCTCTTTTATGTTTGACATGGTAGCTCTTTAATTTTCGACAAAGTGGCTCTTTAATGTTTGACATGGTGGCTCGTTAATGTTTGACATGGTAGCTCTTTAATGTTCGATGTGAGGGCTCTTTAATGTTCGACAGAGTGGCTCTTTAATGTTTGACATGGTAGCTTTTTAATTTTCGACATGTCGGCTCTTTTATGTTTGACATGGTGGCTCTTTAATGTTTGATATGGTGGCTCTTTTATGTTTTACATGGTGGGTCTTTAATGTTCGACATGATGGCTCTTTAATGTTTGACATGGTGGCTCTTTAATGTTTGACCTGGTGGCACTTTACTGTCTGCAATGATGGCTCTTTAATGTTTGACATGGTGGCTCTTTAATGTTTGACCTGGTGGCACTTTACTGTCTGCAATGATGGCTCTTTAATGTTTGACATGGAGTCACGTATACGCTTGACATGGTGACTCGTTAATGTTTGACATGGTGGCTCTTTAATGTTTTACATGGTGGCCCTTTTATGTTCGACATGGTGGCTCTTTAACGTTCGACATGGTGGCTCTTTAATGTTCGACATGGAGTCACATATATGTTGGACATGGTGGCTCTTTAATGTTGGACATGGTGGCTCTTTAATGTTAGACATGGTGGCTCTTTAAATTTTTTTCATGGTGGCTCTTAAATGTTTGACATGGTGGCTCTTTATTATTTGACATGTTGGCTCTTTAATGTTTGACATGGTGGTTCTTTAATGTTCGACATGGTGGCTCTTTAATGTTCGACGTGGTGGCTCTTTAATGTTTGACATGGTGGCTCTTTTATGTTCGATATGGTGGCTCTTTAATGTTTGACATTGTAGCTCTTAAATGTTCGACATGGTGGTTCTTTTACGTTTGACATGGTGGCTCTTTAATGTTCGACATGGAGTCACATTTATGTTGGACATGGTGGCTCTTTAATGTTAGACATGGTGGCTCTGTAAATTTTTTTCATGGTGGCTCTTAAATGTTTGACATGGTGGCTCTTTATTATTTGACATGGTGCCTCTTTAATGTTTGACATGGTGGTTCTTTAATGTTCGACATGGTGGTTCTTTAATGTTCGACGTGGTGGCTCTTTAATGTTCGACAAAGTGGCTCCTTTATGTTTGACATGGTGGCTCTTTAATGTTTGACATGGTGGCTCTTTAATGTTTGACATTGTAGCTCTTAAATGTTCGACATGGTGGTTCTTTTACGTTTGACATGGTGGCTCTTTAATGTTTGACATTGTAGCTCCTAAATGTTCGACATGGTGGTTCTTTTACGTTTGACATGGTAGCTCTTTAATTTTCGACAAAGTGGCTCTTTAATGTTTGACATGGTGGCTCGTTAATGTTTGACATGGTAGCTCTTTAATTTTCGACATGTCGGCTCTTTTATGCTTGACATGGTAGCTCTTTAATGTTCGACATGGTGGCTCTTTTATGTTTGACATGGTGGCTTTTTCACGTTCGACGTGGTGGCTCTTTAAAGTTTGACATGGTGGCTTTTTTATGTTTGACATGGTAGCTCTTTAATGTTCGACATGGTGGCTCTTTTAAGTATGACAAAGTGGCTCTTTAATTTTTGACATGGTTGCTCTTTAATGTTTGACATGGTGGCTCTTTAATGTTCGACATGTCGGTTCTTTTACGTTTGACATGGTGGCTGTTTAATGTTCGAAAAATTGGTTCTTTATTGTTAGACATGGTGGCTCTTTTATGCTTGACATGGTGGCTTTTTCACGTTCGACGTGGTGGCTCTTTAAAGTTTGACATGGTGGCTTTTTTATGTTTGACATGGTAGCTCTTTAATGTTCGACATGGTGGCTCTTTTAAGTATGACAAAGTGGCTCTTTAATTTTTGACATGGTGGCTCTTTAATGTTTGACATGGTGGCTCTTTAATGTTCGACATGTCGGTTCTTTTATGTTTGACATGGTGGCTTTTTAATGTTCGACATGGTGGTTCTTTTACGTTTGACATGGTGGCTCTTTAATGTTCGACATGTCGGTTCTTTTACGTTTGACATGGTGGCTCTTTTATGTTTGACATGGTGGCTCTTTAATGTTTGACATGGAGTCACGTATATATGTTTTACATGGAGTCACAAATATGTTTGAGATGGTGGCTTTTTAATGCTTGACATGGTGGCTCGTTTATGTTTGGCATGGTGGCTCTTTAATGTTCGACATGGTGCCACTGATTTGTTTGACATTGTGCTTCTTTTATGTTTAGCAGTTTCATGTTTTCAAGGTGTTTTAATAAAAAATTATTTTGCACTACTAAGATTCGAACCCAGGTCGCTACATTAGCATTCCAGTCTGTTCGCATCTGGGCTATCTCTTTTCAATTGGAGTACATCAATTGTGGCCCTTATAATTCAATTCTTACAGCAAGTCAATTAGAGTAAAAAGTTATGACATAATCAATTTCTCAGTCAGCCAGTATCAGTTTCAATTCAAGTTAGCAATATTGGTTACGCAATTTAAATCAAGTCGTGTGTGCATTTCTTCGGCACTGTTTTCTACTTGTTGTGATGCAATCTTTATCAGAATTGAAATTCAGTCAGTCAGGTTTTTTTCTAGCATTCTTACAATGCATTTCAAGTCGAAAATTTTGCTTGACCTTTGCAAAAAAGCATGTTTTTCGAATATTTAATCCCTTTAACATTGAGCAATTTCTTAGCCAAGATGCATGTACCGTCCCAGGAAAATTTCTGATCGAATGGTGCAAGTTTGAAGAAAATCGGTTGAACCAATTTTTCTGAAATCTATCGCATACCCACAGACAACTCATTTTTAGTATATACGAGGCCAACTCCTCCTCTGGAGGAGAAAGGGGAAGAACTCCTATCACCGGAATTCCATTCCCTGAAATCCATCAGCTGAAATTCCATGACTTGAATCCCATCTTCCAAATCATCTCCAAATCCTCTGTAAAGCCTTTCCATTACCATATCTTGTTTTCCCTGTTCGCAAAAACTGACTGCCATTGTCCAGACTCAGATTCTTCTGTCTCCTCTCTTCTCTTTTCTCTCCTCTCACGTCTCTCATCTCTACCACCTTATTTATCTCTTCTCCCTCATCTTTCGTCTTTCTCTCCTGTCTCCTTTATCCCCTGTTTTCACCTCTCTCCTCTCTTCTCTCCTCTCTCATCTCACATCCCTCATGCCTCATCTCACTATTTCTTTCTCCTCTACTCTCAGCTCCTCTCTTCTCTCTCCTCTCATCTCTCCTGTCTCCCTCTGCTATCTTATATCTTCCCTCTCATCTCCTCTCTCCTCTTTTCTTCTCTCTCCCTCTTCGTTCCCGCCTTACTCCCCTCTTCTCTCCCATCTGTCATGTCTAATCTGTCCTCTCTCATCTCTACTCTCTTTTCTATAATCTCTTCTCTCTTCTCTTTTCACTCTTCTCTTTACTCTCTTTACTGACTGACTGAAGATACCAAATCCATCAAAATCCCTCCGTGAAACAGAAATCCTCTCCGCGAAACAGAAATCCTCTCCGCGAAACAGAAATCCTCTCCGCGAAACAGAAATCCTCTCCGCGAAACTGGACTCCTTTCGAAATCCAATCCGCCAAACAGAAATCCTCTCCGTGAAACTGGGCTCCATGGAAATCCTCTGAGTGAAACTGACATCCATCAAAATCGTCTCCGTAAAACAGAAATACATCTAGATTCTCTCCACGAAAAAGAAATCCTCTCCGTGAAACCGAAAACCATCAGAATACTCCGTGAAACTGGACTCAATCGAAATTTTCTCTGTCAAAAAGAACTTAACTCTCAGAATTCATTGGTTAGGGTTAGGGTTAGAGCTGCACAGAGCTGCGTGTTGAATTAATTGAATCAATTAATTGCGCAAACCATTTCTCAGTCAGACAGTATCAGTCTTATTTAAAGTTAAATAAACGGTTGCGCAGTCTAAATCAACCCTCCAATACGCAGCGGCAGACCCCCTTCCAATACGCCCAACTTTATCTATTACGTCTCGCAAAACTGAGTACAATTTTTGCAGAAAGTTAAAAGTATGGAAATAGTTTTTTAAATGCGGTGCTTTTTCTTTTCATATTTAAAGCATACAACTTATATCCCCGAACTCAGCGCTGCAAGATCTTTCCAGCAATATAAGTCTCTTCTCTCAAAGTTTAAAACTCGAGGAACAGTTAGCGTTTGAAATTTACCGATTTCCCGACTGCTTGCTAGAGAAGCTCGCAAGTTTATTCATTGAATTTCACTGCCAAACTAATACACAGGGCTGCCAATAATAAAACCAAATGAATCTCGACACAGTCTATCTATTTACACTGTACAACTGCTATGTACACTCAGCCCAAGCCCAACCCCCCGTTCTGGGGGAAGCATTAAATTTAACTCAACCCCCCAACACGCGGGGGGTTTTATTTGCATTGAACCCAGAACACGCGCACCCACCACCCCTCAATACACAGCGGCCCGCGGGCGGAGGTTGGGGTGGCTATTTTTACAAACTGGCTGCCACCCCAGGCAGAGTGGCCAAAGAAGGTTATTGGGGGTTAAAAAAGCAGTTTTCTGCTTTTTTAGGGATGTTAAAATGTGAAAATTAAAAATTAAAATAGCCTAAAGCCTGCTCCGGAAAATTTGCAGTTTTCCCATATAAGTTTCGACGCTGACTTGCTAGTTGTCTAGGAGAAAAATCGCAACACACACACAATCATCGCACCAGTTTTAGTATTAAGAAAGAGGATTTATAAGCCTTTTTACTCTAATCTGCTGTAGAGTGAGAAATATACATGTATAACTCCTAACCATTGACCCATTGTAAAATCGAACGTTCCAAAACAAACTAATTACTGCCCGATGTACATTGCTCCAGCCCAAGCCCTCCCCCAACCCCTACACTTGTTCCAGTGCAAATGTACATTGCTCCAGTTCAAGCCTTTCTCCAACCCCTACACTTGTTCCAGTGAAAATTTAAATTGCTCCAAGCCTTCCCCTACCCCTACACTGTTCCAGGCCAAGTGTACATTGCTCTTAGTCCAAGCCTTCCCAAACCAACTAATTACTGCCCCACTGTGCACTGCCCAGTCCCAGGCTTCCCCCAACCCCCACCCACTGCCTCAGTGTACATTGCTTCAGTGTCAGCCTTCCCCCAAACCCACCCACTGCCTCAGTGTACATTGCGTTAGTGTCAGCCTTCCCCCAAACCCACCCACTGCCTCAGTGTACATTGCTTCTGTGTCAGCCTCCCCCAACCTCCACCCACTGCCTCAGTGTACATTGCTTCAGTGTCAGTCTCCCCCAACCCCCACCCACTGCCTCAGTGTACATTGCTTCAGTGTCAGCCTCCCCCAACCCCCACCCACTGCCTCAGTGTACATTGCTTCAGTGTCAGCCTCCCCCAACCCCCACCCACTGCCTTAGTGTACATTGCTTCAGTAACCCCGTACAGTGTCATTCCTAGTCCTAGCCTTCCTTTAACTGCCTATCCCGTACATAATTAACTCTAAAACCTCAGAATACATTTACCAGCTTGTGTGAAGAGCAAAACTAAGTACTTTATTCCTCGTCATAATATCGCAAAAATCCTCACTATTACACTTAAGTGCTTCAGACAACAGTTTGTGCTTTTTTGGGATTTTTCGTTGTTTACTGATCCCCTGCATCGGCTCTTGACCCACACTCGACTCTCTCGATGGGTTCGCTTTTTGGTTTGGGGTATGAGAGCATGGGAGCTTTTCGCTTCCTAGAGAGATGATGAGGGAGATGAGAGAGTTCCAAAATTTAAAGCTGCGAGATGCGCGGCATCCTCCCCCTCCCCCGTTCGTCTGGAGCCTGTCAGTCAATATCTTCCACACCCAGATAAGCGGATCTGAGGTATTAGGGATTAAGGATATCGCGTGGCAGAAAAATAGTCTAAAGGGGCTACTAAGCGGGTCTGGGCTAGGGTTGCTTCCTATCTGCCTTTCCTTCCAGGATCGCCTCAGGGAAGTCCCAATCATTGGAATCTCCTTCAGGAAAATGCTAGCCATTGGAATCTCTTCAGGGTTATCCCAGTCATTGGAATCTCGTCAGGGAAATCCCAGTCATTGGAGTCTCCAGGCAAATTACAACCAGTGGAATCACCTCCAGGGAAATCCCAAATCGGTGAAATCTCCTCAGGAAAATCCCAGTCTGTAGAATCTCCTCCACGTAAATCCCAGCCATTGGAATCTCCACGGAAATCTCATTTACTAGAATCCCTTCCTGGGAAATCCCAGTCAGTTCCCTTTCAGTGAAACCTCTGTAATCCCAGTGAATGGAATCCCATATGAATATGAAAGCAAATATCAGTATAATCTAATATTTGCTTCAGAATAATGAGCCGCACTTTAAACAAAGGCAGAAATCGATGTAAGGTTCTAGTACCAGTGGTTACAATTAAAAGTACACTATATATACATGATAGATCATGGGAATTATTTAAATCTGTAGGAGGCAAGAAAGAACCCGTCAAATGAACTTGAGCAGTTGCTACCCTCTCCCGCATCAATCAGCGTTGGTTTTCGCGAGAACTTTTTTTACCAAACGAAGAAAACGAAAATCTTTTATACTTGTATAAAGTATAGAGAGAAGATTGCATATATATATATATATATAGCCTACGTATGTCTGAAGGACAGGACTTGCTGATTATATTGTAAGCTGGGATTGCGTGTGTGACAAATTTGCTTAAGTTGAAGTCTCTCTCTCTCTCTCTCTCTCTCTCTCTCTGTCTGTCTTCTCTCATCTCCTTTTCACTCCTCACTCACTCGATGTGCTTTTTTTATCGGAATTCGCTGCGTCTTCTGTCGACTGGTGTGGCGCTGATGGCATGCGAATTTGGTTTAACACTAATTTCTGCCTGCTGTGTTGCTCAGGTCGGGGCAAGTACTGGGAGCTGCGGGAGAGCGGACAGCACTTTGAGTGGGAAGGTCCAGAGAATAAATGGATAAGGGAATATGAGAGAGTGATTGGTAGTTGTCGGCCACAATTTGACTGCCAACGATTTAGATCATACATGTGCAACAGTCGGCCAAGTCGGCCGATCCGGCCGACCGATTTGGCGGCTAACCAAGGAAGTCGCAAAAATGCCCACCCGAAAAAACACCAAGTAGTAGTACTAAGTAGCTGACGAGGCATCTTGGCTTTTTAAGACAGTCATAGTTACTCCTGCCGTTTACCCAAAGTTGCGTTAATTTTGCTTTCGGGTTTTTTTACATGTAAGTCGCATTTTTGGCCAAAAACTACGTCGCATTTTTGTTAAAACTAAGTCGCACGGCCGACCGAATTTTGGAGGTTGCGCATGTATGATTTAGATTAAGGTTCGGAAGTAGGGTTGGGTTTAGGTTTACGTTTAGGTTTTGATTTTTAACCTCAAGGGCCAAATAGAGAACCCAGTGCATGGCTGCGGGCCTGAGGAGGGCAGAGAGGGGAGAAAATAGAAACAAAAATATAGGATAGGAGAGGAGATTGTAGACAAGAAAACTGAGAATAGACGCAAACCTTGAGCGTGCCCGGGTTCGATTCCGTTCCCATCATAACATGGGAATATGAGATAATTATAAGGGTAGCGCGGATTGATAGCAGTGTATGGCAGAATGGTGAGCAGTTATTTCATCTCATTAGCCATGCAGGTCTTTAATAATAAAGAGTTCAGTTTGGTTAAGCCAGCGCGCAGTGCGCAATGTCTAACAAGGTAGCCATCGTCCCGGCTCCCATCAATCAAATTTTCAGTCAAAGAAGTTCCCCAATCATCAGTGAGGCATTCAAGTTTGGCTTTCCATCGGCATTTAGCTCAATCCCTACTAATCTTGTAGATGCCAATAGAATACAGCTGGGAGGGTTACCGATCCTTGTGTATCATGCAAGCAGTTTCAAGCAGCAGTGCTCCTCCTCTGTAGTTCCACTTCCTATTAAAGGTCTTGGGGAGTTTATATCCGGCACATTGAATATTTTTAACTTAGTTTAGCATGTTTTTATAGTGCGTGTAGAGAGCTTAACAGTAGGGCAAATTGAATGTCATTTTGCGTTTGCTATTCTTCGGGAGAGGGTCTGGGTCTGCTAGCATTTGACTGTTGATTGTCTTAGCCAGCCCTACTTAGTTTTGTCTGCAATTATAGAGGAGTTTGTCGGTGTTTAGTGTTGCTTTACAGGGGAATTAATAAACCAAAGTGAGGGTTAATGTGTCAATTAACAAGTGAGCGATTTGATAACTGAATAAATAGGTGTATGAGCAAATGACTGAATGAATGAGTGAATCAACAGTAGCAAGTGAATAGATGAATTGACAGTAACAAGTGAATGAGTGAATGGGTGAACCAACAGTAACAAGTGAATGAGTGAATGGGTGAATCAACAGTAACAAGTGAATGAGTGAATGGGTGAACCAGCAGCAACTAGTGAATGAGTTAATGGGTGAATCAGCAGTAGCGAGTGACTATGTGAATAAGTGAGTCAACAGTAGCAAGTGAATGAGTGAATGGGTGAATCAACAGTAACAAGTGACTATGTGAATAAGTGAATCAACAGTTACAAGTGAATGAGTGAATCAACAATAACAAGTGAATGAGTGAGTGAATATAGAAACTAATTAGCGTTACCTTACTACAGTCGCCCACAACATGACATGTACATCCCCATTCACTGTCCCGCAGTCCCTGCCGCCGGAGTCGCTCCGCACGGTGCACATCCTTGACCAGCCGTGGGAGGAGCCCGACCACTCGGAGGACTGGCTCAATGACTCGTTTTCCGGCGGAAGCAAAGGCAGCGGCGGCGGCTTTCAGTCTGCTGTGGCTACCGGCGCGTCTGCCTCATCATCCTCCGGACAGCAGCAGCATCCTAGCAACCAGCTTATCCTACTCGAGACATTCAAATCCGATTTTGAAAGCGCCCAGAAAGTGTACGACGACATACCCCGAAACGATGTCACCTTTAATTTGAGACCGGAACTGCTCACCCTTGGCGACCGCCTTGGCGGTGGCAACTTCGGCGAAGTGCTTCGGGCCGCCTATCGGGACAATTTCGGTCGGGAAATTCCCGTAGCCGTCAAGACGCTTAAAGAGGGCTCGGTGTACTCCGCTGAGCAGGATATTCTCACCGAGGCTAAGAATATGGCCAATCTGCAGCATAGGCACATTGTCAGGCTCATTGGCGTGTGCCGCGCCCACACCATGATGCTGGTGCTGGAGCTGGCGCCGCTCGGGCCCATCAACAAGTATTTGAAAAAGCATCCGTGAGTGCGCGCTTTTCCATTCCTGCTACTTTCAGTAGCGAATATTACTGACTGTTGTTGAGTACATAACTTGATTATAATGCGTGTGCTGACCTCTTGCTTCTGTCATCTATAAAGCTACCTACCTACCTACCTACCTACCCACTTACCTACCTACCTACCTACCTATCTACTCGTACCTAACTACCTACTTACCTTCCTACCTACCTACCTACCTACCTACTTACCTACCTACTTACCTACCCACTTACCTACCTACCTACCTACCTATCTACTCGTACCTAACTACCTACTTACCTACCTATTTACTTACCTACCTACCTACGTTTTTGTCTGAACCCTAATATGTACTAGCAACTAGACCGTCAACACTGCTACAATCAACAGAGCTTCTTATCCAAATTTAACTATTGATAGAACTGCAAGTATTGTTAGGCTGCTTCAATGCTCAATTATGTTTCTATATGCACTTTGTTTTCCATTTCTGCAGCGAATGCTCCCGCGAGCTGCTAACTGAGCTGGCCTACCAGGTGGCCCTGGGCATGCAGTACCTGGAGTCGCAGAAATTCGTTCATCGTGATTTAGCCGCCAGGAATGTGCTGCTGGTTAACCGCTGCCACGCCAAGATTAGCGACTTCGGCATGAGCAAGACGCTGGGACTGAATAACGACTATTATAGGTGATTATTGACTGCTGTGCTGTGACTGCATTTGGGATCGCATATCCTCAGTTGCTGGGCCAGCCTCCCAGAGTGTCAGTTGCGGGGCCAGCCTCCCAGATCCTGAGTTTCTAGACCAGCCTCCCAGATCCTGAGTTTCTAGACCAGCCTCCCAGATCCTGAGTTGCTGGGCCAGCCTCCCAGATCCTGAGTTTCTAGACCAGCCTCCCAGATCCTGAGTTTCTAGACCAGCCTCCCAGATCCTGAGTTGCTGGGCCAGCCTCCCAGATCCTCAGTTGCTGGGCCAGCCTCCCTGATCCTCAGTTGCTGGGCCAGCCTCCCAGATCCTCAGTTGCTGGGCCAGCCTCCCAGATCCTGAGTTTCTAGACCAGCCTCCCAGATCCTGAGTTTCTAGACCAGCCTCCCAGATCCTGAGTTGCTGGGCCAGCCTCCCAGATCCTGAGTTGCTGTGCCAGCCTCCCAGATCCTCAGTTGCTGGGCCAGCCTCCCTGATCCTCAGTTGCTGGGCCAGCCTCCCAGAGTGTCATTTGCTGGGCCAGCCTCCCAGATCCTCAGTTGCTGGGCCAGCCTCTCAGATCCTCAGTTGCTGGGCCAGCCTTCCAGAGTGTCATTTGCTGGGCCAGCCTCCCAGATCCCCAGTTGCTGGGCCAGCCTCCCAGATCCTGCGTTTCTAGACCAGCCACCCAGATCCTGAGTTGCTGGGCCAGCCTCCCAGATCCTCAGTTGCTGGGCCAGCCTCCCAGATCCTCAGTTGCTGGGCCAGCCTCCCAGATCCGACAGTCACACAGCATCCTAGATCCCACTGTCACACAGCATCCCAGATCCCACAGTCACACAGCATCCCAGATCCCACAGTCACACAGCATCCCAGATCCCACAGTCACACAGCATCCCAGATCCCACAGTCACACAGCATCCCAGATCCCACAGTCACACAGCATCCCAGATCCCACAGTCACACAGCATCCGCCATCCACTCACCGCAGAGCTGAGCAGGCGGGCCGCTGGCCTCTGAAGTGGTACAGCCCCGAGAGCATCTACTATTTCAAGTTCAGCAGCAAGTCCGATGTCTGGAGCTTCGGCGTCACCTGCTGGGAGCTGTTCAGCTACGGTGACAGGCCCTACAAAGACAAGAAAGGCACGGAGATTATCGAGATGCTGGAACGCGGGGAACGCTTGAACTCGCCGCCAGCGTGTCCGAGGCTGGTGTACAGCCTGATGCTGCAGTGCTGGGACTACCTGAGCGAACGAAGGCCCAGCTTTGCTAATATTGTGCAACGACTGTCTGTGCTGCCTCGGTCTAAGGCTTAGTTATGCCTGATTAGCATCAGTATGAAAATTTAGCATGAAAGTACTTTTTTGTACTTTTCATTGCGTGTTGAATAGAGAAGAGCAGCTTATAGTTACAGTGCTAATATAAATGGCGAAGATATGATGCAGGCTCCTCCTATTATTATTCATTTCTAGATCTTGTTGGTGATAATTATTTAATTATTTTTGGCGATTTTTCGGCTTCTGCTTTTTGGCCTGTCTGCCTTGCTTGTTTCACGTAGTTCTTGGCAAATTCAGTTTAGTTCCATGAGCTGACGATATATATAATTAAAAATGATAATAATTCGATTCATATTCTAAAGATGATTGTCTAAGGCTAAGCAGCTCTATCACAAAGCTTTGCTAGCGTCTTAAATATTTGTTTTTGTACACTGCTTTGCACTGCCATTTGCACATTTAAATCCCTCCCTTAAATACTCCCCATCTCACTCCTGAACACTCGCCATCTCACGTCTGAGGACTCCCTCATCTCATTCCTTAGGACTCCCCATCTCACTCCTGAGGACTCCCCATCTCACCCCTAAGGACTCCCTCATCTCACTCCTTAGGACTCCCCATCTCACCCCTAAGGACTCCCTCATCTCACTCCTGAGGACTCCCTCATCTCACCCCTAAGGACTCCCTCATCTCACTCCTGAGGACTCCCTCATCTCACTCCTGAGGACTCCCCATCTCACTCCTGAGGACTTCCTATCTCACCCCTAAGGACTCCCCCATCTCACCCCTGAGGACTCCCCCATCTCACCCCTAAGGACTCCCTCATCTCATTCCTTAGGACTCCCCCATCTCACCCCTGAGGACTCCCCCATCTCACCCCTAAGGACTCCCCATCTCACCCCCGAGGACTCCCCCATCTCACCCCTAAGGACTCCCTCATCTCATTCTTTAGGACTCCCCATCTCACTACTGAGGACTCCCCATCTCACCCCTAAGGACTCCCTCATCTCATTCTTTAGGACTCCCCATCTCACTACTGAGGACTCCCTCATCTCATTCTTTAGGACTCCCCATCTCACTACTGAGGACTCCCCATCTCACCCCTAAGGACTCCCTTATCTCATTCCTTAGGACTCCCGATCTCACTCCT
Organism: Macrostomum lignano; assembly: GCA_002269645.1. Lineage (NCBI taxonomy): Eukaryota > Metazoa > Platyhelminthes > Macrostomidae > Macrostomum > Macrostomum lignano. The sequence continues at coordinate 269,440 of NIVC01000714.1, forward strand.
TAGGACTCCCCATCTCACTCCTGAGGACTCCCTCATCTCATTCTTTAGGACTCCCCATCTCACTACTGAGGACTCCCTCATCTCATTCTTTAGGACTCCCCATCTCACTACTGAGGACTCCCCATCTCACCCCTAAGGACTCCCTTATCTCATTCCTTAGGACTCCCGATCTCACCCCTAAGGACTCCCCCATCTCACCCCTGAGGACTCCCTCATCTCATTCCTTAGGACTCCCCATCTCACCCCTAAGGACTCCCTCATCTCATTCCTGAGTACTCCCCATCTCACTCCTCAGGACTCCCCATCTCACTTCTGAGGACTCTCCATCTCACAAGTAATGAATACTTATCTCACCCATTTATTTTCCTCTCCAGTTTCGTATTTTGCTGCTAAAATTTTTGGTTTCTTTTAACAAAAAAGTATTTTATTATAAATAATAAATTTAGATAATAATTCACTACTTTTTCTACTTGTGCGAGTAGAAAGTTGCGCAAATTGATGGCCTTTTCAGCTGATATAACCGATTATATTATACGATAGCATTTTTGTACACCGCAATGCTCAGTTGAACCACCGCTCGCCCCAAGGACCCCTGCAGAGGAGAGTATATTGAAGCCTAGTCAAGCTTATGTCTGCTGCTTTTTCCAGGATTTTGTATCGTTGCTTCGAAATACGCGCTTTTTGCTTCCTTTTTTCCCCTGGACCCAATTGCTGCACCCGCCTGGCAGTTTAAATAGAATAAATAGCCTGCTCAGCTTAAACTTGTTACTCTCATTGTTAATTCTTCTGATTGTGCTCTATTTTTTACTATTTGTAATAGTATATATTTTAAATGCGTAAGGTGTGCTTTTTACTCCAGTAATTGTGTTTTGCGTGTTGTTAGTCAATATCTATATATTTAACTATTGTACACAATTATATTAATATTGAGTATAACTTTACTTGCGTTTAATATACATGTGTGTTTCTTAAACATTTTATTTTATTCTATAATATCTATAGTTGGATACTTGGGAGTTTTACTCTGCCTCAAGACTTGTGCCTGGCCTGTGTAGATTATCTCTGAGCCAATGGTGGCATACGAAATACCTGCTATGCGCATAACACCGTTTTGTAATGTTTCCTAGACCTGCGCTTGCTGCTGCTGTTGTTGGCTATTCGACCATACAGTAAATGTTTTGTTTTCATTTATTCATGTTTAAAGTTATGTTCATTTGTTACATTAGTATTATTGTTTATAATAAGTGTAGGTTCTGCTCGCTCTGACTGCTCTAAGTGGAATAGAATATAATCGCTTTTAAACTTTATTAATGTTTGATAAGATTTTATGGCCTTCATTATTGACGCTCGACGTATCCAGCTGGTGGGATTGAAATTCTTAAAGTTTTTTATGACGCTTGAACTTTTTTCTGTACTTTATTTGCTTGTTATTGGTCTGTTTTGTTACTCCTGTTTTTTATTATTCAAGAAATCGAGTAGAAAATCATCCGCTTTCAATTCAATACGAATAAGGTTTATCTACACACACGCGTGGACCAACCCCATGACGGCTTTTCTCACCCTAATGTACACCTGGCCTGACCAGACCACAAGAGCCTCTCCACCAATGTACACTCGGCCTGACCAGCCCACGAGAGCCTCTCTCCCCCCAATGTACACTCGGCCTGACCAGCCCACAAGAGCCTCTCCCCCAATGTACACCTGGTCTGACCAGCCCACAAGAGCCTCTCCCCCCAATGTACACTCGGTCTGACCAGCCCCAAACGAGAGCCTCTCCCCCAATGTACACTCGGCCTGACCAGCCCCAAACGAGAGCCTCTCCCCCAATGTACACTCGGCCTGACCAGCCCCAAACGAGAGCTTTTGTCTCTCTTCCCAATGTGCACTCGGCCTGACCAGCCCCAAACGAGAGCTTTTGTCTCTCTTCCCAATGTGCACTCGACCTGACCAGTCACTTGAAGGTTTTTCTACTTCGATCTCTACCTCTCCTTGATCTCTTCTTACTCAAGCTTGTATCTCTCCCTGCTTCCTGGATTTTCTCCATTTCGGTTTGAATGTCTAGCTATTTCTAAGTCTGGAATTTTTCTGCTATTTTGACAAGCCAACTATTTTATGCCTATATTTACTTATGCCTGCATGCATATGCATATGTTAATATAACATAATATCTATATTTAAATTTATATGTGCAATAGAGTCTGCGCACTCTTCAATAAAAGCAATATTGCAGTGCAGTGCTGCGTTTCTCTCAGCAATATTCAACAATTGCTCCTTCATCATTGAACTTTTTTCTGTGCTTTGTAGTGAGATTTGAGAGTAGAAGCTTATCTCAGTAGGAGAGATTTGAGAGTAGAAGCTGATCTCAGTAGGAGAGATTTGAGAGTAGAAGCTGATCTCAGTAGGTGAGATTTGAGAGTAGAAGCTGATCTCAGTAGGTGAGATTTGAGAGTAGAAGCTTATCTCAGTAGGTGAGATTTGAGAGTAGAAGCTGATCTCAGTAGGTGAGATTTGAGAGTAGAAGCTTATCTCAGTAGGTGAGATTTGAGAGTAGAAGCTGATCTCAGTAGGTGAGATTTGAGAGTAGAAGCTTATCTCTGTAGGTGAGATTTGAGAATAGAAGCTTATCTCAGTGGGTGAGATTTGAGAATAGAAGCTTATCTCAGTAGGTGAGATTTGAGAGTAGAAGCTTATCTCAGTAGTTGAGATTTGAGAGTAGAAATTATCTCAGCAGGTGAGATTTGAGAGTAGAAGCTTATCTCAGTAGGAGAGATTTGAGAGTAGAAGCTTATCTCAGTAGGAGAGATTTGAGAGTAGAAGCTTAATCTCAGTGGGTGAGATTTGAGAGTAGAAGCTTATCTCTGTAGGTGAGATTTGAGAGTAGAAGCTGATCTCAGTAGGTGAGATTTGAGAGTAGAAGCTTATCTCTGTAGGTGAGATTTGAGAGTAGAAGCTGATTTCAGTAGGAGAGATTTGAGAGTGGAAGCTGATCTCGGTGAGTGAGATTTCAGAGTAGACGCTGAAGTCTCGCATAAACAATCTCATTTCAGCCATCCTTGCCTAATAAATTCAACACGAAAACGCACCCCAATTAAAAGATAGCGCTGAGAAATCATGTCATCACTTACTGTACACGTCAAATGGCAGAAGCAGAAGTTCTCCGATGTCCCCGTGGACACCAGCCAACCACCAGAGCTGTTCAAAGCCACTCTGTACAGCCTCTCTGGTGTGCCTCCGGACCGGCAGAAGGTGAGGCTTTGACTTGATGGGTATCCGTTGGGGTGTCTTGAGTCTCCGGAATCGCGGATTGTCCCTTCTCCTAAGACGGTTGTCCACTCTGCTTTGAATTGGGTTGTCCAAAAATTCTCCGATGGAATGTGATGTTCACTATGTTCTAAACAATCTAAAACCGAAGTGTCCACAATCCATTTAGGGTGTCCGCAATCCTAATCTAGGATGTCCACAATCCTAATCTAGGATGTCCACAATCTAGGGTGTCCGCAATCCTAATCTAGGATGTCCACAATCTAGGGTGTCCGCAATCCTAATCTAGGATGTCCACAATCCTAATCTGGGATGTCCGCAATCCTAATCTGGGATGTCCGCAATCCTAATCTAGGGTGTCCACAATCCTAATCTAGGATGTCCGCAATCCTAATCTAGGATGTCCACAATCTAGGGTGTCCACAATCCTAATCTAGAATGTCCACAATCCTAATCTAGGATGTCCACAATCTAGGATGTCCACAATCCTAATCTAGGATGTCCACAATCTAGGATGTCCACAATCCTGATTTAGGGTGTCCGCAATCCTAATCTGGGATGTCCACAATCCTAATCTAGGGTGTCCACAATCCTAATCTAGGGTGTCCACAATCTTAATCTAGGGTGTCCACAATCCTAATCTAGGGTGTCCAAAATCCTAATCTGGGATGTCCACAATCCTAATCTGGATGACTCAAACTCAGACTCTACCTCTAACTCCAGGTAATGGTGAAGGGCGCTGTGCTGCCAGACGACAGCTGGTCGGGCATCGCCCTGAAGCCCGGCGCCACGGTTATGCTGCTTGGGTCGGCCGAGGCTCTGCCGGAGGCTCCGGCCACGCCGCCTGTAAAATTTGTTGAAGACATGGACGAAAGCGAACTGGCCAAGGCGATGGACTTGCCGCCGGGTTTGAACAATTTGGGCAATACCTGCTATATGAATGCCACATTGCAGTGCCTGCGCAGCGTGCCAGAGCTCAGGTCCATACTGTCCAAGAATCGGCTGGCTGGCCTGGGCGGTGCGGCAGCTTCAGGCGGAGGTCCCGAGGTGCTGGTATCGGCCATGTCTAATCTGTTTGCCGCGCTGGACAAATCCGGCAACGCCGTGTCGCCGCACGTATTTTTGCACCTGATGCACGCCGCGTTTCCGCAGTTTGCTACCAAAGCTGAAGGCGGTGTGTTTCAGCAGCAGGATGCCAACGAGTGCTGGGTGGAGCTGGTGCGCTGTCTGCAGAGCCGGCTGCCCGTGAGTTATGAACTAGGCCATTTAGGGCTTGTGTGCGCGAACATTGCCGTTGGATGTTGTGTGAGATTCACAGCCATGAGAGCCAACCTTGCAGGGCACAGAGAGCGTATGTACACGCCTACAAGTCGGGGCGCTGTACACCCTGTATGAGCGTGTATGAGTTCGTGAACCTTTATGGGGGTCAGAGGGAGGGGGGCAAACCTTGATAGGGTGTCAGGGAGGGGGGTAAACCTTGATAGGGTGTCAGGGAGGGGGGGGGGGTAAACCTTGATAGGGTGTCAGGGAGGGGGGGTAAACCTTGATAGGGTGTCAGGGAGGGGGGGTAAACCTTGATCGGGTGTCAGAGGGCACAACCGGAAGTGAGGTTAATTATCCACATTTTAGTGGCAGATTAGTAGTTTAACAAGACCCCAACTTCCTAACCTGGCCAAGACAACCGAGGCCGGCGGTCCAACGGACGTCTCCTTCACTGACCGCTACCTGACCGGCTCCATGACCTGCCGGCTGACCTGCCAGGAGTGCGGCCCCGAAGCCGAGCCGGAGGTCAATTTGGTTGAGACGTTCAGCCAGTTGAGCTGCTTCATCGACAAGGACGTCAAGTACTTGCACACGGGGCTGACTAACGCTATGAAGAGCTCGCTGACTAAGCGCTGCGACCGGCTTGGCAGGGACGCCGTGTACTCTAAGCAGAGCAAGATTACCCGCCTGCCGGCCTATCTGACTGTGCAGTTTGTCCGCTTCTACTATAAGGAGAAGGAGCAGGTCAACGCCAAGGTGCTCAAGGATGTGAAATTCTCCCTGACGCTTGACATCTATCAGCTGTGCTCCGAGGAGCTGCAGGCCCGGCTGAAGCCTGTGCGGGAGCAGGTGAGGCTGACTGGCGGATAGGCGGGCAAACAGCAGACACTAAGACTCTAGATAGAAACTAAGACAGACAGACAGACAGACACTAAGACACTAAGACAGACAGACAGATAGACAGACAGACAGACAGACAGACAGACAGACAGGCAGAGAGACAGGCAGGCAGGCAGGCAGACAGACAGACAGACAGACAGACAGACAGACAGACAGACAGACAGACAGACAGACAGACAGACACAGTGAGTGACGCCCCCCCCGAAACCCTCACAGCTCCGCCGCATGGACGAATGGCTCGCCCTGCAGTCCGGAGCCGCCAAGCGACGTCCCGGCGGTCCGGCCGTGGCCCAAGGCGCGGAGCAGGCCACCACCGCCGACACGGGCACCAACAACGCTTCGTGGCCTCCGTCGCTGCCGCCGGTGGACCCGGGAGCGCCGCCGCCGCCGGCCTACTATTTCGGGGACGATCCGGGCTCCAACGCTAGCGGACAGTACATGCTGCAGGCGGTGCTCACGCATCAGGTGCGCTTCGCTGGCTTTTCATGTATAATCAGCTGGCTTTTCTTAGCTTAGGACTAGCCTAATTCCATTTATTAGCCAACCTAAACCCACTCCGTAGCCAACCTAATCCTTCATCTTAGAGTAGACAACCCAATTCTTCTTAGGGTAGACAATCTAATCCTTTATCTTAGGGTAGACAATTTAAATCCTCCATCTTTGGGTGGACAATCTAAATCATCCATTTTAGGGTAGACAATCTAAATCCTCCATCTTTGGGTGGACAACCAAATCCTCCATCTGAGGGTAGACAACCTAATCCTCCATCTGAGGGTAGACAACCTAATCCTCCATCTGAGGGTAGACAACCTCATCCTTCATCTTAGGGTAGACAACCTAATCCTCCATCTGAGGGTAGACAACCTAATCCCCATCTTAGGGTAGACAACTTAATCCTCCATCTCAGGGTAGACAATCTAAATCCTCGCATTTCCAATCCATCCCTCAGGGCCGGTCGAGCTCCTCCGGTCACTACTTGGCCTGGGTGCGCAAAGCGGACCAGCCCGCCAACGCCAATCCCGAGGAGGATGTCTGGTTCAAATTCGACGACGACTACGTCTCCCCAGTCACTGGGGCCGACATCCTGCGCCTGAGTGGCGGCGGCGACTGGCACTGCGCCTATCTGCTGTTGTACGGACCGCGGCAGCTTGACCGGGACTATTCCAGCCTGCCGCCTCCCACCGATGCCTCTGCTAGCCAGGGTGGCGCGGCCGGCACCAATTGATGCGGTTTATTTTTAGCTTATTAATAATTCAATTATTATTTCATAATTGTCCGATTGGTTGGCTCAGACTGACAGTTGTGGCGTGTGTCTGCTATCTGCTAAAGCTCCATTCTTCCTATTCTTCCCCATGCAATGACTTCTCCTGTGTAACTGACTGTGCTTCAACCCTATGGACAAACAACTGTTTGCTTTTTGTTATATTATTTTACTATCCAGCAAATTTGAATGTTCTGAAATATTTTCTGCTCTTTTCCTTTTTTTGCTTTTTCTATGTAGTAGCATAATTTCTAGTTGACTTAGGTCTGCTTGTGCGTGTGGGGAGCTGGCCTTTTGTCTTCTGCTGCTCTTTTTCCACATTAATTTGATTTCCGCTCTGTTAATGCAGTTTGGCATTTCCGTTTGTTTAGCCTTTCACACAATCCGATTCGCCAGTGAAAAAATTTGAATTAATATAATTTATCAATTATTTGATTTTTCGCAACCTTCGTGTATTGGCAAAGATCAAGTAGTGAAGCCCTGTGGTCCACTCAATATCCCAGTGACCGTGTGTGTTCCCCAAACTGCGTGCGTCTGTCTGTATTTCCTTCTTCAGCGCTTCTATTTAGCTCTTTCTCGTTTTATTTCCCAACAAGTTGAGTTTGATATCAGTGAAAATAATATGCAAACATTGACGTGCTCGGGCCGCCTTTGTCTCTTATATTTATTTTGAAATCTTTATCTTTGTTTTTTTGCTTTTTATTGCAGTGTAACCATTGACTGATTATTAATTGACTGATCATTTTAATAACCTTAGTGAGCAGCACTCGCCTTCCCTTACCGCCACTCTTTATACCTGAATTTGAGCCGCCACCCCTCTCCTCTAGTCCCCAACTGAACCGCCACCCCTCCTCCCAGCCGTTATCTAAACCGCCACCCCTCCCCCAGTCCTTATCTAAACCGCCACCCCCCGGTCCTTATCTAAACCGCCACCCCTCCCCCAGTCCCCAACTGAACCGCCACCCCTCCCCCAGTCCTTATCTGAACCGCCACCCCTACCCCCAGTCCCCAACTGAACCGCCACCCCTCCTCCCAGCTCTTATCTAAACCGCCACCCCCCCGGTCCTTATCTAAACTGCCACCCCTCCCCCCAGTCCCCAACTGAACCGCCACCCCTCCCCCAGTCCTTATCTGAACCGCCACCCCTACCCCCAGTCCCCAACTGAACCGCCACCCCTCCTCCCAGCTCTTATCTAAACCGCCACCCCCCGGTCCTTATCTAAACTGCCACCCCTCCCCCAGTCCCCAACTGAACCGCCACCCCTCCCCCAGTCCTTATCTGAACCGCCACCCCTACCCCCAGTCCCCAACTGAACCGCCACCCCTCCTCCCAGCTCTTATCTAAACCGCCACCCCTCCCCCAGTCCTTATCTAAACCGCCACCCCTCCCCCAGTCCCCAACTGAACCGCCACCCCTCCTCCCAGCTCTTATCTAAACCGCCACCCCTCCCCCAGTCCTTATCTAAACCGCCACCCCTCCCCCAGTCCCCAACTGAACCGCTACCCCTCCCCCCAGTCCTTATCTGAACCGCCACCCCTCCCCCAGTCCTTATCTGAACCGCCACCCCTCCCCCAGTCCTTATCTAAACCGCCACCCCCCCGTCCTTATCTAAACCGCCACCCCTCCCCCAGTCCTTATCTAAACCGCCACCCCCCGTCCTTATCTAAACCGCCACCCCTCCCCCAGTCCCCAACTGAACCGCCACCCCTACCCCCAGTCCTTATCTGAACCGCCACCCCTACCCCAGTCCCCAACTGAACCGCCACCCCTCCCCCAGTCCTTATCTGAACCGCCACCCCTCCCCCAGTCCTTATCTGAACCGCCACCCCTCCCCCAGTCCTTATCTGAACCGCCACCCCTCCCCCAGTCCTTATCTGAACCGCCACCCCTACCCCAGTCCTTATCTGAACCGCCACCCCTCCCCCCAGTCCTTATCTGAACCGCCACCCCTCCCTCCAGTCCTTGTCTGAACCGCCACCCCTCCTCCCAGTCCTTATCTGAACCGCCACCCCTCCCTCCAGTCCTTATCTGAACCGCCACCCCTACCCCAGTCCTTATCTGAACCGCCACCCCTCCCCCAGTCCTTATCTGAACCGCCACCCCTCCCCAGTCCTTATCTGAACCGCCACCCCGTCCTCCCAGCTCTTATCTAAACCGCCACCCCTCCCCCAGTCCTTATCTGAACCGCCACTCCAAATGAGCCGTTCATTCGCTGTCAACCGCATTGCAGCTCTCAGCCAGCCATGGCGCAAAAGCCGGAGCCGTTCTACAACTTCAGCCGCCAGCCGCAGCCCTATTACGATATTAAGCTGCCTCAGCCGAAGGCGGTCTCACCTTTGATCCGAGCCGCCCGCTGGGGCTTTTTATTGACCGGCATAATTTACGGCTACACCAGGTTCAATTATCTGGTGCGCAAGGAGGAGCGCGAGTGGCCGCAGACCCGGGCCATTCTGGAGCGGCGTAAGCACGAGTACGAGGCCAGTCAGAAGATGCGCGGCGAAGTTGAGATGCTCGAACTGGCTAAGGAGGCCGGCGTGAAGCCCAAGTGAACCCTGTTCTTGTTTTAATACTTTTTTGGCCTCTGACTATTTAAAATAACAAAAAACCGTTATAATATAACTTTATTATTAGCTCTAGTGTCTACAGCAAATAATCTAATATATTCGATAAAAATTCGTGTGCTACTACTGCTATGCTAGCAGTAGTGTAGTTTGGTTAATTACCATTTTAATAGGATCCCATCTTAGTTATATCAATCTATATTTTATATTTTCCATTCGTAGTTTTGTCAAACTTTTGTTAAATTGAAAGTGGCATCTGTGTACTTTATGTACGTCAACACCTGCTGAAGGATTCTAAGCTATTTCTATTAGGGAAATTGTTAAGATGAAAAAATATTATTTGACTAAATATAGCGTTGCCCCAGATATCCAACTGTCTGTTTGACTTTAATTTTTTATTGATATTATTTTACTTTTTATCACCTTAAGTGCTTCATTCAGCGAGGTTCCTGTAAGGGGGGTCAATTTCCCCTTGATATCTTCATATATCTGGGTTTCTGTAGGGGGGTCAATGTCCCCTTGATTCCAGTATTTAGCCAGGTTCTTGTAGGGGGTCAATGTCCCATTGATTCCAGTATTTAGCCAGGTTCTTGTAGGGGGTCAATGTCCCATTGATTCCAGTATTTAGCCAGGTTCTTGTAGGGGGTCAATGTCCCCTTGATTTCAGTATTTAGCCAGGTTCTTGTAGGGGGTCAATGTCCCCTTGATTCCAGTATTTAGCCAGGTTCTTGTAGGGGGTCAATGTCCCCTTGATTTCAGTATTTAGCCAGGTTCTTGTAGGGGGTCAATGTCCCATTGATTCCAGTATTTAGCCAGGTTCTTGTAGGGGGTCAATGTCCCCTTGATTTCAGTATTTAGCCAGGTTCTTGTAGGGGGTCAATGTCCCCTTGATTCCAGTATTTAGCCAGGTTCTTGTAGGGGGTCAATGTCCCCTTGATTCCAGTATTTAGCCAGGTTCTTGTAGGGGTTCAATGTCCCCTTGATTCCAGTATTTAGCCAGGTTCTTGTAGGGGGTCAATGTCCCCTTGATTTCAGTATTTAGCCAGGTTCTTGTAGGGGGTCAATGTCCCCTTGATTCCAGTATTTAGCCAGGTTCTTGTAGGGGGTCAATGTCCCCTTGATTTCAGTATTTAGCCAGGTTCTTGTAGGGGGTCAATGTCCCCTTGATTCCAGTATTTAGCCAGGTTCTTGTAGGGGGTCAATGTCCCCTTGATTCCAGTATTTAGCCAGGTTCTTGTAGGGGGTCAATGTCCCTCATTCTAGTACTCAGCCAACAGTCTGCCACCCCTCCCGCAGTCTAATGGTAAGCAGAATTCGCAGCAGCTCAGTCGCCAACGCGTCGCCACCGCCGCTGCCGCCACCCAGACTGACGTAGGCACTGTTGACGACCTTCGGCACCTTGAAGAGCTTGCGGAGCTGCGGCTTCGCCTGTCAGTGGCCACCGATCAGCTGATCCGCCTGCGCTCCGCCTACTGCGCCTTCCCCGGCAGGGAGGACGCTCTCGATCGGTGGTCGCGCAGCGTCTTTCTCGGCATCTTCCACGACGATGACGAGGACTTGTCTTCATCGTCTGACACTGACTCTGACGGCAGTGGTGCCGAAAGCGGCGGCAGCAGTTCGGCAGACGCCGACGGCGAGCTGTTCAAGCCGAGGCGCCTTCGACGAGTTTCAGTCTCGTCGGCGTCTCGATCTCGGTCTAGGACCAACTCGTCGACTTATTTGGCTACAAATATCAGAACAAAGACCAGTCATAGGAGTAGCAGTCTTTGCAACAGACGCCAAAACTCTTTAGCGTCGTTAAAAACGAAATTAACCGCGCCGCTGGTATGGATTTTATCGGCATTGGTGCTTTGGCCCGCTGGGGTAGCTTGGCGACGTTGTCGACGATTAACAGCGGCGGCGACAGCGACAAGGATAAGGAGGCCGAACGCTCTGATTGGCTGGCGGCCCCGGCCTCGCTGCTGCCTGCTGGCCTTGCTGATTGGCTACGCCGTCTGCCTGCACCTCGTGTTGGCCCACTGTCTACTGGGCTTCCTGGCCGATTATTAACACTGTGCCATCCACCGCTATGAGTCACAAGGCATCATGTTAGTTGTAAAATCGTAAGAGTCGCGAGAAAGTCGTTTAAGACTCGTGTTAGCGCTTAGCTTTCTACACACTAACTCGAGTAGACTAAATAGAGTTTTTTAATAAATGCGAAATGCGATTCTAATTCATAAAGCGATGCAGGTGCGCTTTAGACGACTCTATCGCGCCTCAGATACGACCTGCGGCCTTAGAGTCATTATAGAAGCGTCCCAGAATCACTTACATTGCCCCAGAGTTGTAGAGTCGACTCTTTGACAACTTTTTAGCGAATTGTACCATGATATCTCGTAGTTCTAGAGTCAATTATTTCCTATTTATTTATGTTACCTGTAAAGCACTGGGACGATTTCTGGCCTTGGTACCGTTTTCATCGGTCGCTGTCGGTGGTCAACATAATTAGCATGACCGCTTGTCTCCTCGCTAGCTGTTGCGGGTCACTTGTATACTTTTTTTACAGCTTACGAAACTCCAACTAGCCTACTGTACTTAGTAGAAATTTGAGCATTTGCAGAACCACAATAACTCAACAGCCATTGTTTTGTTTGTGATTTGAATCTTTAGAGTCAGAGTTGCATGAGAGTCGCCCTCCCCGCAGAGAGTATTTTATCCAGGGTCCATGGACTGTAGTAAATTTCTAACTTTTGTCTACAGAGCTGTTGTCCATGATTTTGCAAAATAATCTGAATAAAATATGTGATACGATTTCGGTAATTAGCTACTTTGTTTAAGTTGTTCTCAATGGTTATGAGTAATCCCCATATCCGTCCTTCGACTAATTATCATAACAAATGTGCCTTTTGCTGCCAAATGATTACATTCAAATTTATTCTCATCTTCCACTGATGTACTCGTAATGTGCACTTAGACGGTGAGATTTTGTTAAAAATTGTGTCACACTCACACTGGACTAGTTGCAGTAGTAGTTGGTGCATTTTTTCTTAACATGCTTAGAATAATGTTTTTATTGTGCTTGCTATATTTTATTTGAATTTCGTTACTAAGGGGTGAATTGTTGATGTGCATACTCCTAAAATATAGTCAAATCCACGTATTATTTTCAAATCGAAATACTACATAATACAATATAGTCTGTGATTTATTGATTATTGTACAGAACTTTCTTTAAAAATAGATTATTAGATACATTAAGTGCATCAACTAAGATAATGAGGAAAATCTAAATAATTCGCTTATCTGGGTTGTTTATATGCTTCTAAACTTTTGTTATCACAAAGATTAACGCATTGGCGGGAGTGTAAAAACAGTATTTATCTTTATTAAATTTACACGGAATAATGAAAACAATTCACGGGAAAATTTCTGATCGAACAGTGCAAGTCTCCTGAAAATCGGTTCAGCCGTTTTTGCTAAAATTGATCACACACACATACCTACCGACAGACCATTTTTAGTATATATATATATATATATAGCTTCCTAATCCAGGATGTGGGCTTGCTTATTTAGATTCCCTATTCAGGACAAGGGCGTTTAAATTCCATAATTCTGGTTTAGGACTTAAAATTCCATAATTCTGGTTTAGGACTTAAGAGCCAGCTCCTGTAGCTATTGAGACTAAGAGTACATAAGTTGCTTCTAGGGGGGTCTGATTACAAGTTTTCATGCCAAACTGTTTAGTTCTAAAATTGACTCAAGTGAGCCAGTTATATTCAGGTATTCATGTACTTCGCGGCACAGTTGACCGTCACATTGACGAAGCTCTTGACGTAGACTCGATTCTCGCCGCCATTTTTCGGGCTGCATCTCTGCTGTAGCTTGTACACCTGACGGAAGTAGACTATGTCAACGCATTTTACTGGCTGTTGCCGACCGTTGCTCTTGTACACGATTGCTTCAGACTGAATGCATTCGGCGTGCACTATTAGCATTGGCACGGTGTCCGGGTAGTGCATCACCCTGTAGCGCACTGGACACACCCGACTGCTCAGATCTCTCAGCGGCTTCATTACCGGCATTGCTTCCGGGTACTGATCGTCGGTTTCCGATGTCTTTGCAAGCTCTTGCATCTGTTCAGCCAGGCTGTTCCACTCTTGAATTCTTAGCTCCTTCGGTAGATAAGTGTCGGCTGTGGAGTTCACGATCTCCTCGATAAGGCAGTCGGTATTGGAAATCTTTGTAAAACAGTTGCTTACGATTGACCTTGAATTGTCATCTCGACAAGTGACATCTGCGCTGCTGTTCAGTCGAATAAACGTTCGAGGCTTAGAGCTGCCATCGGCGAGCACCGAGTAGACTGTTATTGCTGCTAAAAGCGAGCAGCAGATCGCGGCCTTCCTCGTGGGCATCATGTTTTTGGAGCTTACTAGACTTTAAGACGTTTACAAAGATTTTGGTTTCAAATGGATTTGATTAAGCTAACTCATGCAAGCAGGGTGCTGCTCTTTTTATGTGTTTCTAGATGTTTACAATGAAAAACTCCATGTCCCGGGCTGAACACGCCAGTGACTAAATTAAGCCAGGAAGGTGGTATTATCAAGAAGTGAACGAATCTGTGTGTTTACGTGTGTCAGTTTGTCACGGGAGCTATACTATCCTGTGCAAAATATAGCCAGTAAAGTGTCAGTGTCAGCCCCCAATTGACACCTGCGTAACGTGTACTGCAGCAGTCATTTCTAATTTTAAACTACTTTTACTTGAAAACACGCGTAGGCGTGTGTACATGTAGTAAATCTCTGCTAGACTGTAGATTGATTTATAAGTCTGGTCATTTGATTTATATCTAATATATCATGTATCATCATATATTTAGTTCCAGTTAGGATTTGATTTTAGTAGCTTATAGTTATCTATTAAGGTCCTCCTGTAGGCTAAAAATTCCATTTCATAATAAGTAGTACATGTATAAGTAACGTGTATAGTGACATCGTTATGAGTCATGACAATTCACACATGTGATGGGTTTCGACCTTCCGGCCCCCTTGTGGGGAAGCCTTCGGGCCTCAGGTCTCAGAAATAAATCAATTAGAGACCTGGCCCCCCACTCCTGTCAGATGGTCAGCCCCATGGTAGCTTGATCGTGTGGCGAGCAGTCTAGGTCCTATAGCTAAGAGAGGGACAGCGAGAGACGAGCAGGGAGAATTTTGAAGGTAGAAATTAGTTAATCCGCAGATTAGCTAACTCGCTGCCACCAGCCCGTGCGCCCTGGCTCACCACACCGGGACTCTCGAAATCGGGCTTCCGACTAGAAGGGGCTTTGCACTTACCTGCCAACTAGTGTCTTTTGGCTGTCAATCCCGAAGTCATAGCCGATGATAAGGGACACTGCTGGGACTAGATCGCATTGGCCATGCAGGTACAGAGGGGACTTGTGCAGGGGATTCTTGCGGTGGCGAGTCTATGGGGTAGCTACATGTACTATTACATTGCTAAATACGAAGAATTGTACTTTTGGCCTTCGACGCGCCAACTAGCCTCTCCTAGCGCTGATGATAGACTAACTCGAACTTCAGAGACTGCATGATTCATTACCCGAGCCGCTTGGCTAACCTAGAGTGCACAAAGTACATCTCTGGCGCCGATTCTGCACTCCTGGCAGCTTCGCTAACTGATTTGATAGATTGATCGACTGAGAACTGCCTTGCCATTGGTCCACTGTGACCGGCGCCTACTAGCTTAGCTACTCATCTGAGCCATCGGCGAACAAAGAAATAAAACCGATAAAAATAACTGTTAGATTTAACCTTCTCCTTAGATCGCTTCACACTTCGGATTGAATTGGAGTTTAGACTACTAGCAGTATTATTGAATGACTTCTGCCTCAGCAACAGCACTACTGAACAAAATGAGCAAAAGTGTGCGCCTAATCCAGCTACTGAAACAGGGGACAGATAAGGAATCACCCAATCAAGCAAGTCTAGATAGCCTCTCACCCAACCAATCAGAAACTCAACAGCCGGAGACCAGGAAATCCACAGTAACCGAATCGGCTTGATGCTTCGCAGCTGTAGACTCGGGATGATGCTGTCACAGTCTTCGCAGATAGCTAGCAGGTGATGATCTTAACTTTGATGTTCGCTGCTGATGACCGGGGGACTCGTCCTTGATGATGAGGGGGGAAGTCGCAATCCGGGGATCAAGAAACGACGGTCGGGCTCCGGGAACCAGAAATGTCGGGAAGGTTCCTCCGCGGGAGAGCCGGGTGAGGGTCCGAGCGGGCCAAAAACACCGGTTTAAATAGCCGCCAACTAGACCACAGTTTGTTATAATGGAACACGTCGATTCTGATTGGCTGAGCCGTTTTGTTAAAATGAGCGCCGAATTTTCTGATTGGCTAAGCTTGTTGCTGCCCAGAATCACGTGACCGGGAGATCCTATCAGTTCCCACAGGGTCGTAAAAAGATGACAAGTGCGGCCATAAATCAATCAAAATCGCAACAAAATGATTTATGACTTTTCGCGAAGGATTGACAGAAATTAATGAAAAAATATACATTAGAAAGCTCTTATTAAATAGAAAGTGAAGATAATGAAGAGAAATCACTAATCGCTAATCCCAAAGTACTTTTAGGGGTAAAACGCATAGCTGTCAAAGCTGTCACACGCTTGAGTGAACCCGGACAATTGGCTCTGACCTCACAAATCTTGATGGCCTGTCAAAATGATGAGAAAAAAGCTGCCATTCGCATCCCCTCAGGCCATCTGGCGCCAGCCTCAACACTGAGTGAGGCGCAGGTGGCTGTCAGACAAACTTTGAAAGCGATGATTTACGACCCAAAAAGCTGCGCCTATGTTATTATGACTACTAGTATGACCAAACATTATATCTAGTATAGATTCTATGACAATTCGCAGAAAAAGATTAAAAATTCCCTTAGCCTACTGTCAGTAGGCTAGTAAGTTTAGAGCCCATGTGCTAGCGCGGGATTTGGGAAAAAGTGCGTCCTCATCACATGTTACATGTAAATAGTGATAGATGATTAACAGACTAAATATGAAAGGTTCCCATTTTAGCTGTATTGTCTGGATTCCGTGCTCTGGAGTAGTAAGGTTACAGGTGATGCGTTGTACAGCGGATCACTAGCTTCAGGAATGAGTGTCGGCGTCGAGTCGTCGACTGACTGACGACTGACCAGTTTGATCATCTGATGAGATTCAGATGGCAAAATAAGAAATGTCGGGTAAAAAAACCTAAAAATTCGAAAAGTACCCATTCATTCTCAAACTCTCAATCAGTCTCTTAAGTTTCTATGTACATCCTGATTTCCCAACTTAAAATGGACAAAATGAATCAAACATCTTTACCTTCCAGTGTTCATGCACATTATTTTCTTTGAGTTACGATTCAAAATATCAGAAGCAAAATTTTTGATTACTTTGTTTAAAACTGCATTTTTTGTTTTTGAACGTCCGGTCCACTCCACAGATACTATAATAATTAGATAATAATCCCGGTCCACTCCGGGAAAACCCTAAAATTCACCACCTCCCTGAGATTTTCAAATTGAAATCTGAAGTTTTTAAAGGAATTGTGAACTTCGTACCTCATATTCAGTCACAGGCTCACGCTTCACACTAGCCGCAACAAATGGAATACAACACTCGACGCAGCTCTGAACTGACTCCCCCATGCTGTACTGTAGTTTAGTATAGTAAGAAATAGCTGCATATAGCACATGGGATCGCCATCTCATTTTTGTATTACTATTATTAGTGTCATTTTTGTTAGAAAATGTATTGTGGCTTTTTAAACTTTCAATTAAGGATTTGGCCCTTATCTCGCCGGGATTTGGGTTTGTAAACTTTGTATTTTTTGCAAAACTCAATATTGTAAACTTAAAGTTTAGATTTATAGCACTTCTGAGAAGGAAAACTTTTAGCAGGAATTTACTCTAAAAATTCGTTTAAAAAACCATTTTTTATTCTGGGTGTTTAGGGGTTCAATCCTGAGATCACAGGGATTCCAAATTCGCTATCATTTTTAGTATATTGGATTAATAACAAAGATATCAAACAAACAAACAAACAGACAAATTGCTAGGACTTTTAGTTTTTTTAGTATTTAGAAGCCACAAGGAATAACTAAACAAACAGCTTGCTAGATAATGCACAACACTCGTAATACTACTCTATTACCGGAATTGTTTAATGCGCCACTTGACTTGATTTGGCCTGGGGGGCGGGCTGGGGGTCCGGGTCCGGGGGCCGTAGGTCTTAGAGTCTATATAGGCCCTGGGGGCCGGGGCCCTTGCTTCTTTGTTGTTTTGTGCCTTCGCTTCTGGAATGCGATAAAATAGTGCCACGAACCAGGCTCCGTAAGTGCCGAAGACTCCCCTATTCTCTTCTATGCCCCTCCCTTCCGTTCTCTCTGCGCAGTTTATGGCCGCCCGTTAGCGGAGCCCATCCCACGCTAAAAATAGCCCGTTAGCGGGGTCCGCCCCACGGTGGGGTGGGCTCCCTTAGCGCGGGCCAGCCCACAATGGTTAGGATATGCCATTGCGGGGCTGTGGAGAAGCAGACGCCAGAACTTGACTCGCATTGGTTGTCAAGATACATGGCACTAATTCAAAATAGAAAAAAAAACTTTTTTCGGCTCCATTGAGTGAGAACTAAATGCATTGACCTTGCCAGGGCGCTAAAATTGGCGCCCAAAGGCTGAAATTGGCGCCGGTATATTAAACTTGGCGCCCAGAAGTAGCAAGCTGATATATGCTGCCACTTCTACGCTCGTTGGCACATTCCAGCGCTGATTTGGGGATCCTGGCGCCGATTTGGTGATCCTGGCGCCAAATTTGACTTTAGGCGCCAAATTGAGCTTTCCCGCGCCAATTTGAGCTATCCTGCGCCGATTTGAGCTTTCTAGCGCCAATTTGAGCTTTCCAGCGCTAGTTAAGGTCTTTTCAAGCTGATTTCAGCATTCCGGCGCTAATTCGGCGATCCTGGCGCCGATTTGGTGATCCTGGCGCAAAATTTGACTTCCGGCGCCAATTTGAGCTTTCCCGCGTCGATTTGCGCTATCCTGCGCCGATTTGAGCTTTCTAGCGCTGGTTTAGGTTTTCTTGAGCTGATTTCAGCATTTCGGCGCTGATTCAGCGATCCTGGCGCCGATTTGGTGATCCTGGCGCCAAATTTGACTTCCCGCGCCAATTTGAGCTATCCTGCGCCGATTTGAGCTTTCTAGCGCTGGTTTGGGCTTTTTGGCGCTGATTTTAGCATTCCGGCGCTGATTCGGTGATCCTGGCGCCAAATTTGACTTCCGGCGCCAATTTGAGCTTTCCCGCGCCGATTTGAGCTTTCCAGCGCTGGTCCGGGCTTTTTAGCGCCAATTTGAGCTTTCCAGCGCTAGTTAAGGTCTTCTCAAGCTGATTTCAGCATTCCGGCGCTAATTCGGCGATCCTGGCGCCGATTTGGTGATCCTGGCGCCAAATTTGACTTTAGGCGCCAAATTGAGCTTTCCCGCGCCAATTTGAGCTATCCTGCGCCGATTTGAGCTTTCTAGCGCCAATTTGAGCTTTCCAGCGCTAGTTAAGGTCTTTTCAAGCTGATTTCAGCATTCCGGCGCTAATTCGGCGATCCTGGCGCCGATTTGGTGATCCTGGCGCAAAATTTGACTTCCGGCGCCAATTTGAGCTTTCCCGCGTCGATTTGCGCTATCCTGCGCCGATTTGAGCTTTCTAGCGCTGGTTTAGGTTTTCTTGAGCTGATTTCAGCATTTCGGCGCTGATTCAGCGATCCTGGCGCCGATTTGGTGACCCTGGCGCCAAATTTGACTTCCGGCACCAATTTAAACTTTCCCGCGCCTATTTGAGCTTTCCAGCGCTGGTCCGGGCTTTTTAGCGCCAATTTGAGCTTTCCAGCGCTAGTTAAGGTCTTCTCAAGCTGATTTCAGCATTCCGGCGCTAATTCGGCGATCCTGGCGCCGATTTGGTGATCCTGGCGCCAAATTTGACTTCCGGCGCCAATTTGAGCTTTCCCGCGCCGATTTGCGCTATCCTGCGCCGATTTGAGCTTTCTAGCGCTGGTTTAGGTTTTTTTGAGCTGATTTCAGCATTCCGGCGCTGATTCAGCGATCCTGGCGCCGATTTGGTGATCCTAGCGCCAAATTTGACTTCCGGCGCCAATTTGAGCTTTCCCGCGTCGATTTGCGCTATCCTGCGCCGATTTGAGCTTTCTAGCGCTGGTTTAGGTTTTCTTGAGCTGATTTCAGCATTCCGGCGCTGATTCAGCGATCCTGGCGCCGATTTGGTGATCCTAGCGCCAAATTTTACTTCCGGCGCCAATTTGAGCTTTCCCGCGCCTATTTGAGCTATCCTGCGCCGATTTGAGCTTTCTAGCGCTGGTTTGGGCTTTTTGGCGCTGGTTTAGGTTTGCTTGAGCTGATTTCAGCATTCCGGCGCTGATTCAGCGATCCTGGCGCCGATTTGGTGATCCTGGCGCCAAATTTGACTTCCGGCGCCAATTTGAGCTTTCCCGCGCCGATTTGAGCTTTCCAGCGCTGGTCCGGGCTTTTTAGCGCCAATTTGAGCTTTCCAGCGCTAGTTAAGGTCTTCTCAAGCTGATTTCAGCATTCCGGCGCTAATTCGGCGATCCTGGCGCCGATTTGGTGATCCTGGCGCCAAATTTGACTTTCGGCGCCAATTTGAGCTTTCACGCGCCAATTTTAGCTATCTTGCGCCGATTTCAGCTTTCCAACGCTGGATCCGGGCTTTTTGGCGCTGTTTTCAGCATTCCGGCTCTTATTCAGCGATCCTGGCGCCGATTTGGTGATCCTGGCGCCAAATTTGACTTCCCGCGCCAATTTGAGCTATCCTGCGCCGATTTGAGCTTTCTAGCGCTGGTCCGGGCTTTTTGGCGCTGATTTTAGAATTCCGACGCTGATTCGGTGATCCTGGCGCCGACCGGCGCCAATTTGAGCTATCCTGCGCCAATTTGAGCTATCCTGCGCCAATTTGAGCTATCCTGCGCCAATTTGAGCTTTCTAGCGCTGGTTTCAGCTCTCCAGCGCTGGTTTAGGTTTTCTCGAGCGGATTTCAGCATTCCGGCGCTGATTCGGCGATCCCTGGCGTAGATTTGGTGATCCTGGCGCCAAATTTGACTTCCGGCGCGAATTTGAGCTTTCCCGCGCCGATTTGAGCTTTCCGAGCGTTTTTGGGCATGACTTCAGGGATCAGCGCAGATTTATATCTATTTGGCACTATAAAAACCAAAAGTGTCATTTTCGGACTTGTTATTGTTTATTGTTTTGTTATTGATTATTTTTCAATTAGGTATACTCCATCTAGATCACTGTTTGCTGAGAGTTCAGGATCTACTAAATATCGTTACTCAGCAACATTGAAAAGTCGCCACTCTATGCGCCAGAGAGTAATATATTATTAGTGAGTGAGTTAAAATATTATAAATAAAAGATATGATATAAACTAATCAAGGTAGCTTTAATCCAGTGGTTCTCAATCTATGGGTCGCGACCCCCAGTGGGGTTGCGTGACCATTTTCTGGGGGTCGCAGCACGAAGAAATGTGTGATTTTGTCATACATAATAATGCATTACATGTAGATTAATTTTAAAAGGGGTCGCGAACATTAAAAATGATGCAAGTGAATAAATTGGGGTCGCCTGAAAAAAGGTTGAGAACCGCTGCTTTAATCCGTTCAACCCTCGCACACCGCTCCCCCACTTCATTCCTCAACTCAAGTCTGCCGCGTGGCGTTGCGTCACTCGCAAAGATTGAGAGACTTCACTTGCACTTTCAAAAGTGACGACCGCAGACTTCTGTGATGGCGACTTTTCGATGTTGCTGAGATTTAGGAAGTTATTATAATTAACTTATGATTTACTTTTACTACTTAATTGTGTAATGCCTTTGTCTTAATCTTTAACCCACTCGATGCACTGTTAGTGATGAGTTATGTTGCCACACAGAATCGCCCATATCGCTTTTATCGCTTTTTATCACCTTCCTCCAGGCCATTCAGTCATGCTACTCTCGTCCTACCCTATAGGTAGTCTGTATCTCTACCTATTGTCCTATCTCGCGATCCTCTCCTTTACAGTATATCACTCTTCTGATCTTTCATCACCCTAACCTACAGGAGTAGGGGGGGGGGGGGGAGATAGGGCGCATGAGGGCGGGAATCAGAGTTTTCGCAGACGGAAATCTTCCTAATGAAGTTTATTAAGCCTTTGAAAAGGCCTTTAACCCCCCCCCCAACTAAAACCGCACCTGCGTGTAATCCCACAAGGTGTAGTATATATAATGTATGAAACAATATTTGATGTTTAATGTTTGAATGTCTAAATGTTTGCAAGACTGCCAGAAATCATAGAACCTAGAAAAGCTCATTTTTAATCTCAATCCACGATTCTTAATTCCCTTTCCCAGAAGGGCATATGGCATCTTTTGCGAGAAACTTGAAAGACTGGGTCAGATATCATAATTCATAAGGCAGAGAGGAGCTTATGGCACCTTTTTCTAAATGTTTGAAAGACTGGATCATTTATCATAATTCATAAGGCAGAGAGGAGCTTATGGCACCTTTTTCTAAACGTTTGAAAGACTGGATCATCTATCATAATTCATAAGGCAGAGAGGAGCTTGTTATGGCACCTTTTTCTAAATGTTTGAAAGACTGCCAGCTATCATAGAACCGTGAGAAGCTCATTTTTTAATCTCAATCCCCGATTCCGAATCCCTATCCCTGATTCCTCATTTTGGAACCCGAATCCACAATTCCTAATTCCATATCCCTGGTTCCTCATGTTGGAACCCGAATCCACAATTCCTAATTCCATATCCCTGATTCCTCATTTTGGAACCCGAATCCACAATTTCTAATTCCATATCCCCGATTCCTCATTTTGGAATCCGAATCCACAATTCCTAATTCCATATCCCTGATTCCTCATTTTGGAACCCGAATCGGCAATTTCTAATTCCATATCCCCGATTCCTCATTTTGGAACCCGAATCCACAATTTCTAATTCCATATCCCTGATTCCTCATGTTGGAATCTGAATCCACGATTCCTAATTCCATATCCCTGATTCCTCATTTTGGAATCCGAATCCACAATTCCTAAATCCCTATCCCTGATTCCTCATGTTGGAATCCGAATCCACGATTCTTAATTCCATATCCCTGATTCCTCATGTTGGAATCCGAATCCACGATTCTTAATTCCATATCCCTGATTCCTCATGTTGGAATCCGAATCCACGATTCCTAATTCCATATCCCTGATTCCTCATGTTGGAATCCGAATCCACGATTCCTAATTCAATATCCCTGATTCCTCATGTTGGAATCCGAATCCACAATTTCTAATTCCATATCCCCGATTCCTCATTTTGGAATCCGAATCCACAATTCCTAATTCAATATCCCTGATTCCTCATGTTGGAATCCGAATCCACAATTCCTAATTCCATATCCCTGATTCCTCATGTTGGAATCCGAATCCACAATTCCTAATTCCATATCCCTGATTCCTCATGTTGGAATCCGAATCCACGATTCCTAATTCAATATCAGCTGATTCCTCATGTTGGAATCCGAATCCACGATTCTTAATTCCATATCCCTGATTCCTCATGTTGGAATCCGAATCCACGATTCTTAATTCCATATCCCTGATTCCTCATTTTGGAATCTGAATCCACGATTCCTAATTCCATATCCCCGATTCCTCATTTTGGAACCCGAATCCACAATTTCTAATTCCATATCCCCGATTCCTCATTTTGGAACCCGAATCCACAATTTCTAATTCCATATCCCTGATTCCTCATTTTGGAATCTGAATCCACGATTCCTAATTCCATATCCCTGATTCCTCATGTTGGAACCCGAATCCACGATTCCTAATTCCATATCCCTGATTCCTCATTTTGGAATCCGAATCCACGATTCTTAATTCCATATCCCTGATTCCTCATTTTGGAATCTGAATCCACGATTCCTAATTCCATATCCCCGATTCCTCATGTTGGAATCTGAATCCACGATTCCTAATTCCATATCCCTGATTCCTCATGTTGGAATCCGAATCCACAATTTCTAATTCCATATCCCCGATTCCTCATGTTGGAATCTGAATCCACGATTCCTAATTCCATATCCCCGATTCCTCATTTTGGAACCCGAATCCACAATTTCTAATTCAATATCCCTGACTCCTCATGTTGGAATCCGAATCCACGATTTCTAATTCCATATCCCCGATTCCTCATTTTGGAACCCGAATCCACAATTTCTAATTCCATATCCCCGATTCCTCATTTTGGAACCCGAATCCACAATTTCTAATTCCATATCCCCGATTCCTCATTTTGGAATCCGAATCCACGATTCTTAATTCCATATCCCTGATTCCTCATTTTGGAACCCTAATCCACAATTTCTAATTCCATATCCCCGATTCCTCATTTTGGAATCCGAATCCACGATTCTTAATTCCATATCCCTGATTCCTCATTTTGGAACCCTAATCCACAATTTCTAATTCCATATTCCGATTCCTCATTTTGGAATCCGAATCCACGATTTTTAGTTCCCTTTCCCAGAAAAGCATATGGCACCTTTTGCAAGAAACTTGAAAGACTGGGTCAGATATCATAATTCATAAGGCAGAGAGGAGCTTATGGCACCTTTTTCTAAATGTTTGAAAGACTGCCAGCTATCATAGAACCGTGAGAAGCTCATTTTTTTTATCTCAATCCCCGATTCCGAATCCCTATCCCTGATTCCTCGTTTTGGAACCCGAATCCACAATTCCTAAATCCATATCCCTGATTCCTCATGTTGGAATCTGAATCCACGATTTCTAAATTTATATCCCTGGTTCCTCATGTTGGAATCCGAATCCACGATTTCTAATTACTTATCCCTGATAAGATGCACTTGTTTATATCCCTCAGAGGGGAATGGTGAGGGGAAGCTTCTGACGTTCTAGTTTCTTTAGCTATACAAGTAAATATAGATGTAGTCTTCGCATAAATATTTATGGCACCTTTTATCGAAAGGTTTGAAAGCCTTTAATCGGTTTTTGGTAGAAGAAAATGACAAGTCAAAGTGGCTGTCAAACCATAAACTCAAGCCAGACTTGTCCACAAACGTGTCCGCAAAATTCGGCAAAAAGCCTTGGGACTGCGCCTGTATGTGTATTCTAATATGAAAACACAGCTAATAAAAGCAAAAAAAGAAGCGTCATGTATAAATGAAAGAAGCGTCATGCAAACAATCATAGAAGCGTCATGTAAACGATCATAGAAGCGTCATGTCAACAATCATGGAAGCGTCATGTAAAAAAGCATAGAAGCGTCCGGTAAAAATCATAGAAGCGTCATGTAAACAATCATAGAAGCGTCATGTAAAAAATCATAGAAGCGTCATGTAAACAATCATAGAAGCGTCATGTAAAAAATCATAGAAGCGTCGTGTAAACAATCATAGAAGCGTCATGTAAAAATCATAGAAGCGTCATGTAAAAAATCATAGAAGCGTCATGTAAAAATCATAGAAGCATCGTGTAAAAAATCATAGAAGCGTCATGTAAAAAATCATAGAAGCGTCATGTAAACAATCATAGAAGCGTCATGTAAAAAATCATAGAAGCGTCATGTAAACAATCATAGAAGCGTCATGTAAAAAATCATAGAAGCGTCATGTAAAAATCATAGAAGCGTCATGTAAAAATCATAGAAGCGTCATGTAAACAATCATAGAAGCGTCATGTAAAAAATCATAGAAGCGTCATGTAAACAATCATATAAGCGTCATGTAAACAATCATAGAAGCGTCATGTAAAAAATCATAAAAGCGTCCGGTAAAAATAACAGAGGCGTCATGTAGAAAAGAAAATGAGCTTTATGTAAAAATGAAAAAAGTAAAAAAATGTAAAAAAATAGAAGCATTACGTAAAAATCAATAAGCATCATGTAAAAAGAAGCGTCATGTCAAAAAGTAGCGTCATTTCAAAATAAAAGAAGAGTCACGTGAAACTGTGCTGTGACTCTTGAGGAGAATTACTAAAATGTCAAGGCTCACGGGGAATAACTGAGATGTACTCGTAAATGCTTATGAGGGATTTTTGAGATGTCTAGGTAAAATTCAGAAGCTACATGTAGTTTATTCACTTTTTTATTACATTCTTTGTTAGTTCCCACGAGGGGCGCTAATAGAAGAAGCGTCATTTTAAACAGATGAAAGTAGATATAAAAGAAGAGTCATGTCGAAGTTAGGAGATTCATTTGGGAATCGCTACGATGTCAAGGCTTGGAGGAATTGCTATAATGCTGTAATGTTATAATGACTCTTGGGGAGAATTACTAAAATGGCAATGCTTTAGGGTTAGGGTTAGGGTTAGGGTTAGGGTTAGGGTTGACAGATTTTTTAAGATTTCAAGGCTTATGGGGGTCATCGCTCAGATTTCAAGGGGGGGGGTTGATATGTTAAGACTTGTGGGGGGAGGAATTGCTGAGATGTCAACGCTTACAAGCGATTGCTGAGGTTATTGCAAAGAGACACTACAATCTACATGTAGTTTATTAAAAAAACTCGTACTGCATTTTTTGGCTCCCCAAGGGGGGGGGCGCTGATTGCTAGTTAAATTCTGAAAATATGAACCACGAAAAGACAGGAGCAGTTGAAACTGAAAAATAACAAAACTTAGTTCGTATCATATCGGCCATCGGGTGTTTCATAGTCTAAATCTGGGATAAAAGTAATCAAACTGGTTTTAAATAAACATTCATCTGCTTCTCATTTTCTATTAATGTTGCTATGGTGACCAAAGTATCCAGGTATCCAGGCGATATCCAAGTGCAGGTTTGTGGTGCCCCTATGACATCGCAGCGGCCAGGCCATAGGCGTTGTACATCCTGGGCTCCAGGTCCGGCTGGACAAAGAATGCCGGCAGCCGAGTGGCCAGGCGGCAATCTCGCCCTCTGCACTCCGGCAACGGCAGAGCGCGCTAGAAGCCCTCGTAGCGATCGGGCAGAATCTGGATGAGAGTGCAAAATGTGTTTTTGACTGGTTGGTTTCGTTGCTTCGATACATGTCGGCTGTTTTGTGATATTAATTTACAGTTTCTAAGGTTGTAACTTGTTTCATCAATGATTTAACGGCCCAGCCTTGCTTGCGTCAAAAACTGTAGAATTTTAGCAAAGTAAATCAGTATGTCGATTACTAGCCACGGTAAATTCTAGTACCTAGGAAGAAGTACCTAGGTATCCAGGTAATAAAAGTTCCTAGGGAGCGCTGGGAGGAGTGGCGCTCCCACCAGACCCCTAAATCCGCGCCCCTGGCTACAGCTGTTGCGAAATATTTTAAAAGTGTCATTTTTAGTCAGTTCAGTATACTTCAGTATTTCTGTTTTACTGAACTTTTATACTTCGCAATTCAATTTACGAGGGGTGTTAATTCAGAAGTACAATTCAGAAGTACAATTCAGAAGTACAATTCAGAAGTACAATTCAGAAGTACAATTCAGAAGTACAATTCAGAAGTACAATTCAGAAGTACAATTCAGAAGTACAATTCAGAAGTACAATTCAGAAGTACAATTCAGAAGTACAATTCAGAAGTACAATTCAGAAGTACAATTCAGAAGTACAATTCAGAAGTACAATTCAGAATTTACGATACAGTTGTAATCAGATAAGGATTTATGGATTCCGACTGGGGCTATTTGTTTTAGACGAGTCAATTATGGATGGAATGTGCTTATCTGTTGTGGTAGGATGCAATGACTCACTAGGCGGCGCCGCCAAGCATCAGAACGTGGCCGCCGGCCGGCCATCGTCGCGGAACGCCATCTTAGCGGACAAAATCAGCGATGGCCTCGTTCAGCAGGGGAGGTGAACAGCGTCCCGAGTAGCCAAACCACGGCTAGCCAGCCATGAGGTCTGCTGGCAGCGGATTCTGTCACCTGCGGGTTGATTGCGGCGGATTGCGTTTAGTGCAACCTGAGCAACTGTAAATTAAAATCACAAAACAGCCGATATGTATCGAAGGGCGATATTTTTTCAGAAAGGGTATCAGAGTATCGCTTTTAACCGATACTTTTTCTGAGTATCTTGCCCAACACTGGGTAATTATTATCCCTTTTTAATTGTTTCTTTTCTACCATTTTTGTTTTATTTTCAAAGTTTTATCTTAAATACGAGCGGGTCCGAAAGATCAGTTTGCTCTAGTGTAAACAGAATTCCAAACAATATTATCGCTTTGCTTAAAATGCTAACATTCAGTATCTATTTGTACTCCAGCATAAGATCAATTTATTTGACTACTTTACTCTTTATTTGACTTCCTAAACTAGAAAAGGAAATAAGATCATACAGCAACCACAATTCAAGTATTTCAGGGCCAATGAAGTGCCAAAGGGGGCGCCAGATTGCCAGAATTTAACGAACGTGAGATTTTGAATATCCGCGTGAATTTAAATTTTGTTCAAATTCCTAATTTTTTAACTTTGTGCGGAAATTCAAAATTTATTTTTCCGCCTTTATTGACAATATTTACAAACGGATGCAGTATACGAGTATTGAAAATAAAGATAACTGCTAAAGGACAAGTCCAATCTATAGAAATTAGAAAACTGGGACTCAGCGATTCTGCGAATTAGGAAATTAGCCTGTCTGTCAATTTTAGAATAACTCGCTTAGTACCTTACTTTGCTAAGTTTGTTTTTTTTAAATCTTTTACGTTTGAAACGAAATGGATGGCTAGTCGTCCTCACTTCTTGCGCCTGTACTATTTTTCTTTGACCATATTTCCACCTTTAAGGTTTTGGAAGAATATAAGATATTCCTAGCATATTGCAATTATAAGCTAGACATAAAAGAAAATACAATGAGTACAATGCAAATTAAGAACCAACGTTTGCTTACCTTTGGAATAAAGAAATAACAAAAGCCTTACGAGCGTATTAAGAATAAATCTGAAGATCTTAAAGATTCAACTGAGTCAAATAGTTTGATAAATGATATGTATTAAAAAGTAGAAACTATACGTTGAATGAAACGCGTTTCTTTAAAGAATACAATTCCTTGCAGCTTAAAACGTAATGCGTTCTAGGAGTTTTTTAATTTTGGGAGAGTTGGGAAAGACAAAGAGCCGTCTTCATCCAGCATACATTAATATACGAGAAATGAGTCACGGATGTGCAGTGTTTTCAGCTAGCTTCATTGCTAGTACAGTGCTAGTACGCTAGTGCGCACTGGCGTTCCACACTCACCCAACACCCACCCCACCTCTCCCTCTCCGCTCGTGGGCTGGCCCCCGCTAAGGGAGCCCATCCCACCGTGGGCTGGGTCCCGTTAACGGGCTATTTTTAGCGTGGGATGGGCTCCGCTAGCGGCGGGCCGTTAGGTGCTCTGCGCGTTCTCTCTCTAGCTTCGATCGATAAATTCCAAGCTTAGGCAGCACTCTGGTTGGCTGATTCAACCTCCCCCACCCTCACGGCCCCACCTACCCCCCCCCAGGCCCAAAACTCCAGTTAGGAAAAGGACACAAAAACCTTCCTTCCCTTGCGTTGTTTGTTCGTCTGCTCTGCTGTTCCACTTAGCTCCCGCATTTTAACCTAGGCCTCCGGTATGTATTAGCCAAAGGATTCCAAATCCCGCGTCTGATTCCTTTTCTTTCCTAAGAGTGTTCTCTATCCCCTCTCTCATGTTGGAAAAGCCAGTGAACCAACGTAAGTTGTGTCATCGAAGTCATATTTAACTAACAACTCCACGTTACACCCTTGCCTTACACTACGGCTTGTACTTTGCCGGTTGTCATTTTGATTTGAATACTCTACTAGCAAACAAAGAAGCTAGTCTTAATTATAAAAACTTTTTTAGAAAAAATGACTCCAAACCAATTGACGTCTTATCTGACAGTACTGGAAAGCTAATTGGCTTAGCAAATCTAGCTATTTAAAGCAAACGCCCTCGCTCTAATACTGTCAGGTAATGATGTCTATTGAAGGAGTATTCGCCAAGTGTTTGCCAATTGTTACCATTCTGTCCATCTTGCAGTTTGTAAATGCTACCATGGACAACTCTAGTTGTCCATGAATGCTATCGCATTCAAGTCGCCAGCTAGTTGGCCAAGCCTAAGCCTAAGATATGCACGTTTACCCAGCCACTGTTTATATTTCGCCATAATAGGAACTAAATTTTTGTCAAATAAATCCATATAAAAATGACGGCATTGGGCGTTAGACTTAACATGATTTACCGTGTTTTGGAATTTTGTGCAGACTGCGGACTCGTGTTATTTGTTGCTCACTGCAAAAGCAAAATATCTCTTTTAAACTACAATCTGCAACTGCTTTGCTATAACAAGTATCAACGTCGTAGTTAATTTTAGCGATCAAGTTTTCTCCAATTCTAATTTCTAATATGATATGGCCATACCATCATAGGTGAGCACAAAATCAAGCTGAAACTTGGAATTAACTACAATTACAATGCGCCATATCAGTGCCCAATAATTTGCCGATAATTAAACAATTAAACTAATTTTACAGATAAGAAAATATAAAGATAATGGAAAGAGTAAGACGAAGGAATGAATAAACAGGAACAGATTACAGAGAATAAGAAATAAAAAATCATGGGTAATTAATTTATCATGTCAGAAAAGTAGTAAAATATGTTTGTATGCTAATACTAAGTAATACATCACATCAATACCGCAGCGATAGCTAAGATCTTCCGCCTTGCTGTCTGGGACTCGGAGAGCTACTACTACTACACTACTGTTCTTCGCACACTTCTGTGGTGATTTTTGCTCCCGTCCCGACTCCCAATCCCAACTCGGCAGTGTATATTTATGCAGTCAAAGTGAGTTACGAGCGTATTTCCGATATGCCCGCTACGTGTATGCGTTATACTAACACTATTTTTATAATACATGTATGGGTGTAGATGCGCATAAAGAAAGTAGACTATAATATAATAAGTACATATATCAATTCTATCCGAGTCTGTTTGCCTGAGAATTATTAAGCAATACAATTTCGATGGTAGCACACCTTTAAAATGTACTTGAAGGTGTTTTTTTATGCTGAGAATATGCTAATGCTGATATAATGGATAGGCTGCACAGAGTTAAAACGAGCTAAAACGTCTAGGCGCCGAAGCGTTGTATATGGTTTGTTTCTGCCTCTGCGTGTACCTGTACGTTAGTATTGATGTATTGGTGTTGCAGTTAGCGCGCCAAGTGAGGATTTACCACAGACAGTCTCTCTCAAGGCGTGCGCCACACAGTCACACACTGTGACACTGGCTTTGCTCTGAACCAAAAGGTTTATTGGCCATAGACGTTTTCAGCGGGGGCTGTCGTGCGCTTCAACCTCTTTCTAACACGCGTACAAGTATGTACATGTAAGTGAAACGATTCTTAGTCCTCCTACAACAATGAAATTGCCATAGACGTTGCTCCTCTGGAAAAGGATTGGACTGGGAAATAGAAATAAATAAGCGAGAAAAACATGTACGCTTCTGCTTACTGCCCAAGTTAAATGACTACATGTACATATAAATCAGGGGTCGCGGCAATCGACTGCCCGCGAAGCCTCTCTAACCGGCCCTCGGCTCCTTTGTGAAACTTTGCAATAGCAATCCGGCCTGTTCAAGGTTTGAGTCTCTTCTCAGCTAACTCTTCTTTTCTCTCGCTGTCGCCTCCCTCTCTTCTCCACCAGTCTCTCCTCTTCCAATTCCCAATTTTCTCACCTCTCCTTCGCTCTCCTCTTCCCCTCTCCTCTCTCTTCCCCTTTCTCACCTCTCCTCTCCTCTCTCTCCCTCTCCTCTCTCTCCCCTCTCGTCTCTCCCTCTCCTCTCCTCTCTTCTTTCCACTCTCATCTGGCCACAACCATAAGCTGGAGCTGGATTCTTTATCTGGCCCTCGAGGTGTTTCGCCGACCTCTAGACAAAATGAAACTTCATGCATATACTTACATGAATGTACATGTACATCAGAGGGTTATAAACTGCAATGCATGAAATCTTCTACATGTATATGGTGGCATGGTCATATGCATATGTACAATTGTACATGTATTCGGTAGTCTAAACAAGGGAGGTGCTAGAGACCAGAAGTGTGCTACATGTAAAAGAAGAAGGGGTGCTACAAGCAGAAGGGGTGATAAGCAGGAGTGCTAGAAGCAGAAGGGGTACTAAAAGCAGAAGAAGTGCTAGAAGCACCGGATGCTAGAAGCAGAAGGGGTGCTAAGCAAAAGTGCTAGAAGCAGAAGGGGTGCTAAGCAGGAGTGCTAGAAGCAGAAGGGGTGCTACAAGCAAAAGAGGCGCTAGAAGCAGAAGGAGTGCTATGGAAGTAGAAGGGGTGCTAAGCAAGAGTGCTAAAAGCAGAAGGGGTGCTAAGCAAGAGTGCTAAAAGCTGAATGGGTGCTAAGCAAGAGTGCTAGAAGTAGAAGGGGTGCTACAAGCAGAAGGGGTGCTAGAAGCAGAAAGGGTACTAAAAGCAGGAGTGTTAGAAGCAGAAGGGGTGCTAAGCAGGAGTGCAGAAGGGGTGTTACAAGCAGAAGGGGTGCTAAGCAGGAGTGCTAGAAGCAGAAGGGGTGCTACAAGCAAAAGAGGCGCTAGAAGCAGAAGGAGTGCTATGGAAGTAGAAGGGGTGCTAAGCAAGAGTGCTAAAAGCAGAAGGGGTGCTAAGCAAGAGTGCTAAAAGCTGAATGGGTGCTAAGCAAGAGTGCTAGAAGTAGAAGGGGTGCTACAAGCAGAAGGGGTGCTAGAAGCAGAAAGGGTACTAAAAGCAGGAGTGTTAGAAGCAGAAGGGGTGCTAAGCAGGAGTGCAGAAGGGGTGTTACAAGCAGAAGGGGTGCTAGAAGCAGGAGTGCTAGAAGTAGAAGGGGTGCTAAGCAAGAGTGCTAGAAGCGGAAGGGGTGCTAAAATCAGGAGTGCTAGAAGCAGAAGGGTGCTAGAAGCAGGAGGGGTGCTAGAAGCAGAAGGGGTACTAGAAGCAGAAGGGGTGCTAGAAGCAGAAGGGGTACTAGGAGCAGAAGGGGTACTAGAAGCAGAAGGGGTGCTAGATGTATATAAGAAGTCAGGTGTGCTGGAAGTCAGAAGTGTTTTTAGCAGCAGAAGGAATGCTAGAAGCAAAAGGTGAGCTACATGAAGACGCTCCTGAAGCACATGAAGCAGCTACAGGGCTCATGAAATTTTGAGCACTATCGCTATCATTCAAGCTTTGCTTTTGCTTTGCTTGCAATGGCGAGGGTCTTTGCTTGTGCCTGCCAATGCATATTTGCCGTACATTAAGCATGCAGGCTCCTACACCACACACAGGCGCTTCCGCATTGCTTTTTCATGAAAAGCATTCAACAATGAGCACTCACTCCTGGGCGAAAACGGGAAACTTGTTTTTTTTCTGCAACTCAACTAAAAAGCAATTGTCAATTCTGTTCAAGAATTGCCCTAGAATTGCCCTGTAGCTGTGTATGCTATCCTGCTACCGGTCCATTCAGTCTCTTTGTTTCCTTTGTCTTCATCAGAATGAAAGTCTCTCTGTGGGGTTCTATCCATCAACCCATCAATTCCATTGCCTGAAATCTTCGTTGCTTATGCAGACAGAAACATGATTGAAAACTTCTTACCGGAACAACAGTGGCAGCTGGAATTTTCCATTGTTCCTGAGCCCGCTGCTGCACCAGCACCGGCACACAACGGCAACGAGGACCTGGCAGGTGTTTTTAGGAAGCTTCCTAAAAACGCTATATTTTTACCCACCGACAAACCTCTGCCGCTGATGTTTGCTGAGATGTGAGAAAAACTATCCATAGCTCGTATTCTATTTTATCTACATGTATCTATCTAGCTCGTATCTATCTATCTATCTATCTATCTATCTATCTATCTATCTATCTATCTATCTATCTATCTATCTATCTATCTATCTATCTATCTATCTATCTATCTATCTATCTATCTATCTATCTATCTATCTATCTATCTATCTATCTATCTATCTATCTATCTATCTATCTATCTATCTATCTATCTATCTATCTATCTATCTATCTATCTATCTATCTATCTATCTATCTATCTATCTATCTATCTATCTATCTATCTATCTATCTATCTATCTATCTATCTATCTATCTATCTATCTATCTATCTATCTATCTATCTATCTATCTATCTATCTATCTATCTATCTATCTATCTATCTATCTATCTATCTATCTATCTATCTATCTATCTATCTATCTATCTATCTATCTATCTATCTATCTATCTATCTATCTATCTATCTATCTATCTATCTATCTATCTATCTATCTATCTATCTATGTATCTATCTATCTATCTATGTATCTATCTATCTATCTATCTATCTATCTATCTATCTATCTATCTATCTATCTATCTATCTATCTATCTATCTATCTATCTATCTATCTATCTATCTATCTATCTATCTATCTATCTATCTATCTATCTATCTATCTATCTATCTATCTATCTATCTATCTATCTATCTATCTATCTATCTATCTATCTATCTATCTATCTATCTATCTATCTATCTATCTATCTATCTATCTATCTATCTATCTATCTATCTATCTATCTATCTATCTATCTATCTATGTATCTATCTATCTATCTATGTATCTATCTATCTATCTATCTATCTATCTATCTATCTATCTATCTATCTATCTATCTATCTATCTATCTATCTATCTATCTATCTATCTATCTATCTATCTATCTATCTATCTATCTATCTATCTATCTATCTATCTATCTATCTATCTATCTATCTATCTATCTATCTATCTATCTATCTATCTATCTATCTATCTATCTATCTATCTATCTATCTATCTATCTATCTATCTATCTATCTATCTATCTATCTATCTATCTATCTATCTATCTAGCTATCTATCTATCTATCTATCTATCTATCTATCTATCTATCTATCTATCTATCTATCTATCTATCTATCTATCTATCTATCTATCTATCTATCTATCTATCTATCTATCTATCTATCTATCTATCTATCTATCTATCTATCTATCTATCTATCTATCTATCTATCTATCTATCTATCTATCTATCTATCATCATTCATCTATCTACGAGTATTTTTGTTATTTCTTTTACTGAAAATATTTTATGAGATAAAATTAAAATATTTGCTTAGTTACCTGTAGACTACTATGAGTAGAAGATTGTGAACAAGGAATGTCGAAATTAATAAGGCAAGTCACTCTGCCTATATGTCATCATCCTATTTGTGCCAGATATCAATTCGTAGCGGTCGTAAACTTTTGATACTAATTTTGTTTTTGTTTATCGCGCTGCAAAACTGTGCGCTTCTAACTTGCTTGCTTCTGCTCCGGGAGAGGCCACAACAAGCGCAAAAAAGTGGGTACAGCTTACAGCACAGCAGTACAGACTTGTAGTTTATGCTGTCTCCCAACAAATGCAAATATTAGTAAACTGCCGATCGAAGTATTAATGCATACAGTGGGAAGAGTTGCATTGGAAATTTCTTGACTTGTCGGGTCCTGAACTGCACTGCCCCTCCGCCTGAATTCAGCTGGCACTAATCTTATGGCCGCTTTGGACTGGAGTTGCGGGGGGGACTCTGGCTGGGGGCTGCTGCGCCTATGCAGTAATGTATAGTATGTAACTTCTTTACTCTTAAAACGAACTAGAGGCATGGATGTCTAGAATTAGAGATCTGGACCAGAAACAGAGCTCTTAATTTGGGTGTAAAAATTAATATTTAAAAGCGATAGTTCAATCTAATATAATGTATATTTAATAATATAGTGTATGTAACTTGTTTGTAACTTGTCAGCCACAGATCAGCTGGAAAAAGTAGGACTGAACCTTTCTGGAGCCTAATCAGATGAAATGGCGCCTGGGCGCCAGCACCAAGTGGCGCCAGCACCAAGTGGCGCCAGCACCAAGTGGCGCCAGCACCAAGTGGCGCCAGCACCAAGTGGCGCCAGCACCAAGTGGCGCCAGCACCAAGTGGCGCCAGCACCAAGTGGCGCCAGCACCAAGTGTCGCCAGCACCAAGTGTCGCCAGCACCAAGTGGCGCCAGCACCAAGTGGCGCCAGCACCAAGTCTTCACCAGGGCCAGGCTCACTCACCTCGGGCCAAACCCGGTTCTCTCCGACGTTTGCAGGCCCGAGAGTATCCCACCGCTCGCCCGGTACCTCAGGGACACGGGACGAGCTGATTTCTTCCCTTGAGCGACATCACTTCGATGGAAGTCTTTGGTCGCCAGGGGCTAAAGGAATGGGCGGTCGGACGATGCCCCCTGCAGCTAAGTCAAGTCAGATGAAATGGCTCCTACTCAGATATATGAAATGCCGCCTACCTACTCAGTTATGAAATGCCG
This sequence comes from Macrostomum lignano, assembly GCA_002269645.1. Classification (NCBI taxonomy): domain Eukaryota; kingdom Metazoa; phylum Platyhelminthes; family Macrostomidae; genus Macrostomum; species Macrostomum lignano. Next base: position 305,116 of record NIVC01000714.1, read on the forward strand.
TCTACTCAGTTATGAGATGCCGCCTACTCAGTTATGAGATGCCGCCTACTCAGATAAAATGGTGCCTGCTCAGATATGAAATGGCGCCTACTCGAATATGGAATGGCGCCTACTTAGTTATGAAATGGCGCCTACCAACGAAAGGACGCCCCTCAAAGTTTTGTCCTCTGAAATGAGAGTGTTTTCCATTCCGGACTCTACTCTATCTAGAAGTCCCTGCCGAGAGGGTCGAGGAGAGGGTTGACGTCCATTCCCTCACTCTACCCCTTCGCGTTTATTCTTCTGCCGTATCTTTCTCCCTCTCTCTCTCTCTCTCTCTCTCCCTGCGCCGAATAAGTTATTGATTTCACTTTGCGCAGATATTGAGGCCCCGCTGCACCTCCTCCAGTTCTAGGCAGGCATTGGGCGAGAGATCAACTGGCATTAATCTGCGCGGCCAGGGTTCATAAGTAAGAAAAACTCGTTGCAACGAGAGGCGTGCCTTCGAACTATTTTATTTATTATCTCTACTTTCTGCTAAAATACAACCTCGATTGTTCCACGGCATCATCAGTGACAGCTGAAAGTTCCAGTTTTGGTTATATATCTGCGACACTCGTCCTCACGAATTACTTTTTGAGACTATGTCTGGAGAAGGCGGTAAGTTACAGCAGTTACAGCTGATGGAGCTAGGGTAGCCCCAAGCATATCGAAAAATCCCGAATGGTCACCAGATCCCGAATGGCGCCCTCACCAGATCCCGAATGGCGCCCACACCAGATTCCGAATACTGCCCTCAGCAGATCCCGAATAACGCCCTCACCAGATCCCGAATGGCGCCCACACCAGATTCCGAATACTGCCCTCAGCAGATCCCGAATGGCGCCCTCAGCAGATCCCGAATTGCGACCTCACCAGATCCCGAATGGCGCCCTCACCAGATCCCGAATGGCGCCCTCACAAATCCCAAATGGCGACCTCACCAGATTCCGATTGGTGCCCTCACCAGATCCCGAATGGCGCCCTCAGCAAATCCCAAATGGCGACCTCACCAGATCCCGAATGGCGCCCTCACCAGATCCCGAATGGCGCTCTCACCTAATCCTGAATGGCACCCTCAGCAGAATTCGAACGGCGCCCCTCCCAAACAGACCCAAACGACGCCTCTACCGAAACAGACCTGATCCTAAAAATGGTAACTACTCAGCCCCTTTTCCATTCAAAATGGTGCCAGCATAGCAAAACCTAGGCCGATCCGTCGTAGCACCCCCCCCTCCCCCACCAGAACCCAGTTGTAGCACCCACTGGTAAAATTATCTTTATCCTTAGATTATACCGTACATTTAATGGAAATTATTTTACGCATTTGCATCTGAAAATTTACTTCGAAGTATTAGCTGTTGCAAAGCGACAACGCCCCTATTTTGGCATTTCAGAAGAGGCCCCAGCGGCAGAGGTTAGTTCGATCAACATTATTTTTAGTTCGCATGGTAAAGGCAGAACGTAACCCCACACAGTGCTTCTTGCCAGCCGTAAACGACCGCGGCATTGGGGCATTGTATATTAATAAGAAAACTTTACTGCTAATTTAGGGTCGTCCTAAGCATCGGCTTAATCAAACAATTTGCGCTATAGGGAACATTTGCGAGAGAAAGACGCTTGCTCGCAGACCCCAACCCTTACCCTACAATCTCGCCATTTCTGATCAACCGCCCACGGCCTGGCTGCTGCTGCGTAGTTGATGCGCCCATGTAATTGGTACCGTTCAGACTAAAGTAAATAAGAGAAATTATTTATGACTAACCATATGCTGAACTGCTTCCTGCAAAGCTTGTAAATCTTATTACACAGGGTTCTTTGTACTGACCTGATTTGGACTCGCTATACACAATGCATCTGACTCGTAAAACTTTCAGACCACGACTACAACTGAGGAGACGAAGACAGTCGAAGAGACAACTACAGAGGTTTGGTCCTTTCTTGGCTCTGTGTTTCAGTTGGACTGCATGATTGATACTTATTGCAACTGTTGTATCTCACGCCTGTCCCATCTCATTCCCTTTCTAGCCAATCATGGGCTAGCCTAGCCTAGCGTATGTACACTTCCTGTCCCATCTATCCTCCGTCAACAGCCTCACTCTATCGCTCTCATCTCTGATTGGCTATCGCAGCGTCCAGTGAAGTTTGACATTTAGCTCAGAGATCGAAATAAGTGGATTGGATTCAAATCGCGCACAGTACGCTTGACTGAAAAAGAGAGGGGCTGGCTGGTTTTCTATGTCTCTCTTGCTTTCTCTCTCTGTCCTCCGCCTGCCTCCCAATCATTTCCTATGTACACTCAGTCAGTCAGTCAGTCAGTTGTGTCTAAATGTCTATTTTCTCTTTCCCACCAGTAGCCACGAATAACAACCTTATTCCTCCGCCTCCCTTTCAATCCGATTGGCTATCGAATCGATTGACAAAGAAGGTCAAATCAACGCTCTCGTCTCAGTTAATGTTATCAACATAAGATTTTCTTCTTTTCCAGGAAGCAAAAGCCGGCGATGCCTCTAATGGCGACTCCAAGGCTAAAGAGGGCGACGTGAACAAGAACGTGAAAGACCAACAGCCTGGCAATGTCTGCTGCAACATTGTGTGACACAATAAATTGCTTTGTTTAATAAACGAATACTACGGTAAACAGTCAATTATGGGCAAATCTTGATAATGAGTACTTCTGTAAATCTTAGTGTTATGTGCTCATCAACAGCTAACCCCTCCAACTGACGCTGTGATGGGCATGCGAAACTTTTAGATCATGTGTAACAGCGTGAGTTGGGAGAGGATTTCAGCTGTTGCTGAGTACTCGTATGCTCCAATGGACGAAATTGTTTATTTTCGTAATTCAAAAAACGTTTGAAGGAATTTAAATTAAATATTGCTATCACTATATAAAGCTTTTTGCTCAGAAACTAAACATCTTTAAGTTATACTACGTAGCTTTTTCTCAAAAATCGGGTCCTGGAATTCCTTGTTTCGATTAAACAAACTTTAAATAATAAACATCGATAAAAGACTGTCGTTATCTCCTTATACCTTTTATGTGGTGAAGGATCTAATAAAAATATCTGTGCATCGTTTTTATTTGCTAATTGACCGAGAAATTGTTTAAATTCAACAATAGTCAACGTACATATACATTGCAACTGCATATCCGGTATACAAAGCAGCACGATCTGTAAACTCACTCGTATGTTTATCCAGGTGCTTTATCTGAAGCTTTCGAACAACCTAAATAATTTGTACGTACATGTCCTGCCCATCACTTGAAATCTAGGCCGCAGCCCAGAGGTCCAGCGCGGCGCTCTGATGTGCCAGCGGCCCAGGCTCGATTCCCAGTGCAGTCACATTATTTGGGGCTAAATTGTAATCTCGGCTTAAGCTCTTCTCGTGCAATTAACACCTTTAAGGGCCAACCCCCAGGGCACAATGAAGTGTACATCCCTAACGATAAAGTCGGGGCCGCTCCGGGTAGTTGTGTGACTCGGCGGAATTGGCAGTAATGCCTCTCGCCGGTGTGACAATGCCGCCCAAAGTTATCTGGGAAGCTTGTCCAACAACTGAGGATCTTGGGGCTGGCTCAGCAACTGACACTCTGGGAGGCTGTCCCAGCAATCGAGGATCTGGGAGGCTTGCCAAGCAAATGAGGATCTGGGAGGCTGGCCCAGCAGCTGAGGATCTAGGAGGCTTGCCAAGCAAATGAGGATCTGGGAGGCTCAGGAAATACTAGGAAGTGAGAAAGTTCCTAAGATTCAAGCATCAATTGAAAGATCAAAGGCATTCGTCACTATTCATTAGCTACATCGCTAGGAATCTGGGCACATGCGTTTTCGACGGCGACGTGAACGACTCCTCAGGTGGCTGACGCTGCGGCGGTGGCTGCGACTCCAGCCAGTTTCGAGATTGCGCTGCCTGATGCGCCTCGTCTAAGCCACTGTGATTCAGAGGCCACCGACCAAATAATGCCTCGCTGGCTGAAGCTCTGAAAGGTGGAGCGAAGCAACGATGCGTCTAAGTGAACTTAGTGAACCAACCAACCAACCAACCAACCAACCAACCAACCAACCAACCAACCAACCAACCAACCAACCAACCAACCAACCAACCAACCAACCAACCAACCAACCAACCAACCAACCAACAAACCAACCAACCAACCAACCAACCAACCAACCAACCAACCAACCAACCAACCAACCAACCAACCAACCAACCAACCAACCAACCAACCAACCAACCAACCAACCAACCAACCAACCAACCAACCAACCAACCAACCAACCAACCAACCAACCAACCAACCAACCAGCCGAAAATCGAAGAAATTAATTAACTAACCTTGCCGAAGCGTGCTGTTGCTCTATCACTACTGTCAGCATCCGAGGATGCCGATAGCTCGCTGACTCTCCCAGCTCCGTCTCCGATGGCACCGCTCGAAGTCGACGCCTTGATCTGCTGATCAGAGACTCAGCGGGGTCCAGGCAGCACTGGACGATCTTGTTGTTGAGTCCGCTGACAACCACGATATCCGCATCGTCTGCGGAAGTGCCGTGCCAAGTGCAGCCGCTGTGAAGCGATGCCTCCGATGTAGTGAACCGTCCGGAAAGGTGGCGGGCTCGAGCTGGCATCACCCAGTCAGTCATGGGCAGCAGCTCGGCGCTCAGGCTGGTGAGGGTCTCCATGCTGGGCAGCGTGAGCAGGTCTCGGGAGCCGCCCAGTCCGTCGCCACCGCTGGGAGACACCTGCGGGATCAGAGAATAGTGGACAGCTTTTTATTATCCGAACCTCAATATTGAAATCCCAAAATCTGTTTCAGAATTTAGGAGCTTCAGAATCGGAAATCTTAAAATTAATAATATTAATAATAATAATTGATTACAACTGCCCTACTGGTCAGATGTGCAACCGACAGCTAAGCCGCAGCTATTGCGCGGCGCATCTGAAGGCTGCGTACAAGGACTGGGGGGGGGAGGTCGCCACACACAGCCTCAATTACCCCAGCTAATGCTGGCACCCATTTTACAGCTGGGTGAACTGAAGCGATGCAGAGTTAAGTGTCTGTCTTGCTCAAGGACACAAATTTTTCCGAGCGGGTCGAGAATCGAACCCACGATTTTTCAGTCGTAGGTCCGATGCTCTAACTCAAGGGTTAGAACCTAGCTAATGGCCACGGGCCAGGGAGAGAGAGAAGGAAAGGGAATAGAGTAGAGAAGAGAAAACAGATGAGAGAAGAGAGGAAAGTCGAGAGAGGAGATGAGAAAAGATGAGAGGAGATGAGAGATGAGATATGAGATATGGGATGAGAGAAGATAAGAAAATAGATAAAGATGAGAGATGAAAGGAGAGAAGAGAAGAAAGAGAAGATAAGATGAGAGAGGAGAGGAGAGAAGAGGGGCGAGGTAATAGAGAGAAGAGGAGAGACAGGTGGTAAGAGAGCTGAGAAGAGACGCAAACCTTGAGCGGGCCTAACCACTAGGCTACAACCCCATTGAAATTAGGTCAGAATAGGAAGCTCAGAAAGCTCAGAGTCTCAAAGCGTCACCTGAATGGCCACAGTCCGCCTGTCAAGAGCCAGCCTAATAAACGGCTGCATCGCTCGTTTCAAGTTGCGCCTCCTCTGCCGTTCCTCTTCCACGCGTACAGTCGGAGTGCTGCGCAGAAAGGCGCTCACCTCCCGGTCCAGCTCCCGCTTCCCAGCTCGCCGGTTGATGTGCGACACAATCATGAACAGGATGGCCATGGCGTATACCGTCACCACCGTCACAACGTACCACATGGCGCCGTTGTGATCGTAGGGAGTCTCAGCTGGAGCCGTAGTCACCGGCGGGGCACCAGTGCCATTCGACAGCAGTCCCAGCAAGTGAGTTCGGCGACCCATTGCTGACAGGCCAACTTGTCAGGCTAGAATTCTCGCGAGCTCGAGTTGAATTGGTTTTAAGAAAGAATGAAGCGGGAGGAGGGAGAGAAAAGACAGAGAGTAAAGGCTTACTGAGATGGCCTTTGCATTAACTGCAGCCCCACCTCAACTGTCTTCTCTACGGTACTATATAGTCCTTCAGCCTCGCCTAGAACCGCCATTTGCCTGCTTTGCAGATAGAATGCAAACTAACTATATAGATAATAAACTCTGCTATATGGCAAGTTGAGATACACGCAAGTCTGCCTATTGTACCGCTCTGTTGTGCATAGAATGATTGGACAACTTCAGACAATGGTTCGTATTTTTGGAAATTAAATGTGATATACGATGCTATTGTAGAGTACAATTGCTTCATTTTAGAGTAACTGGTTTCTGACTTTGTTAGATACGTAGGGCACTGATGTTGGGGCACTGATGTGTGGGGCACTGATGTGTTGGGGCACTGATGTATTGGGGCACTGATGTTGGGGCACTGATGTGTGGGGCACTGATGTGTTGGGGCACTGATGTTGGGGCACTGATGTGTGGGGCACTGATGTGTTGGGGCACTGATGTATTGGGGCACTGATGTTGGGGCACTGATGTATTGGGGCACTGATGTTGGGGCACTGATGTGTTGGGGCACTGATTTTGGGGCACTGATGTATTGGGGCACTGATGTGTTGGGGCACTGATTTATTGGGGCACTGATGTGTTGGGGCACTGATTTTGGGGCACTGATGTATTGGGGCACTGATGTATTGGGGCACTGATGTGTTGGGGCACTGATGTATTGGGGCACTGATGTTGGGGCACTGATGTATTGGGGCACTGATGTTGGGGCACTGATGTGTTGGGGCACTGATTTTGGGGCACTGATGTATTGGGGCACTGATGTGTTGGGGCACTGATTTATTGGGGCACTGATGTGTTGGGGCACTGATTTTGGGGCACTGATGTATTGGGGCACTGATGTATTGGGGCACTGATGTGTTGGGGCACTGATTTTGGGGCACTGATGTATTGGGGCACTGATGTTGGGGCACTGATGTTGGGGCACTGATGTATTGGGGCACTGATGTTGGGGCACTGATGTTGGGGCACTGATTGGGGCACTGATGTATTGGGGCACTGATGTGTTGGGGCACTGATGTTGGGGCACTGATGTATTGGGGCACTGATGTTGGGGCACTGATGTATTGGGGCACTGATTTTGGGGCACTGATGTATTGGGGCACTGATTTATTGGGGAACTGATGTGTTGGGGCACTGATTTTGGGGCACTGATGTATTGGGGCACTGATGTATTGGGGCACTGATGTATTGGGGCACTGGGCACTGATGTTGAGGCACTGATTGGGGCACTGATGTTGGGGCACTGATTGGGGCACTGATGTTGGGGCACTGATGTATTGGGGCACTGATTTTGGGGCACTGATGTTGGGGCACTGATGTTGGGGCACTGATGTGTTGGGGCACTGATCTTGGTGCTCTGATGCTTGATGCTGGGGCACTGATGTTCCCATTTCGGTTCCGGCAGTGTAGTTCCGGATGCGCGCAGACTAAGATGGAAGTTCGCCCGAACTTCGACAAATTTTTGTAGCGTTGTAGATAAAAGGTCGAAAATGAATGAATTTCAAAGAACATTTCTAAGAAACGCTACAAAACCGTTGCAAACTATTTTAGCAAATCAGCCTTCGAACGTTGCCAAAAATCTTTCTTTGTTTCAGTGCTGCCCTTGTATAAACACGCGAGCCCCATGAGATGACGAATGCAAGTCTGTCAATGTCACTGGGGGCTTCGGGGGCCGCCCACGGCCAAGCGGATTACGTGTGCTCTATTTTTAGAACTGTTTAAACAGAAACGATTGTAGAAAAGGAGCGTCGAAGTTCTTTGAAATTTATCCAATTCATATCCAAATAGCCTTGCTGAGAATTGCAGCGCGTGGTAGCAGTTGAAGCTTCTGAAATGCTGGAGTTAAAGTGCTTAAAGAGCCTTCAAGTTTTATCGGCTGTGGCTCTGTTGCTGACCAGCTGCTGCGGCGTTGATTCATCAGCCTCTAAGCAGGATGACGCACGAATCTTTCGCCAGATTCGAAGAGACGAAATTCAATGCGAAGCGAACTTCCAGCTGCCGCGTTGCGAGGGGAGCTCAGAAGCTGCTGACTCAGACTGCTACTTGGTTGAGGAGTCGCCGAGGCAGGAGTTCGGTGGCGGCCACGGCGGTGGCGGCGGCGGCGGCAGGAACATCTTGAAAAGCGGCGAGTGGAACCGGATGAGGCGGGCAATGCAGGTATCTGCATATTGCATATTCCTCCTTTTTTAAATTATCTAACTTTAAAATTTTATATCTTGTACATTCAGGGGCCGTAGCTCAGTGGTCTGGCGCGGCGTTCTGATATGCTAGCGGCCCAGGCTCGATTCCAAGTGCAGTCACATTAATTTGGGGCTAAATTGTAATCTCGGCTTAGCTCTGCTCGTGCAATGAACGCTCTTCAGCACCAGCCCCTAAGGCACACAGTGAAGTGTTACATGCCTGACGATAAATAAAGTTAGAGCCGCTGTACACTCTTGTGTGTGTGCCTGTGCGTGTGACTGCGTATACGTATCTGCGCGCTTTTGTGCCTGCTCAGGGGTGTCGGCGGAATAGGCAGTGACGCCTCTCGCCGGTTGTGCGACAATGTCGCTTAAAGTGCGCCAGGGTGCACCTCTAATAACAAAATATTATGTGTTGTGCATTCCCTGGACTGTAAATTAAGTTACATATTCGCCTATTACATGTAGCTTGGCCCCACGCATTCAATATACACTTCACCCTTATCTTTCTGTCCCACTTAGCTTGGCCCCACGCATTCAATGTACACTTCACCCTTATCTTTCTGTCCCACTTAGCTTGGCCTCACGCATTCAATGTACGCTTCACCCTTATCTTTCTGTCCTACTTAGCTTGGCCTCACGCATTCAATGTACGCTTCACCCTTATCTTTCTGTCCCACTTAGCTTGGCCCCACGCATTCAATGTACACCCCCACGTAAAAAACTCCAATGTACATCCAGCCCCACTCTCTCAGCCGTTTGAAAACTCCTTTCTGACCCGCAGTCAATCGCCAGCGAGTCCCGCCTATCAGACAGCTATCCATCGGCAATGAGCGACACGGTATTTCAACCGCTGTCGGATCTTCGCGACCGCTACTGCCCAGTCGCCTACAGACTCGACGCCGACCCCAGCCGATTTCCCGTCCTGATAGTACAGGCGGACTGTCTCCACGGGCAGGGGGCCCGTTGCCTGGGCCCTCTAGGAGACGCCTGCATCTGCCAGCCGGTGCTGCACTACAGGCAGATTTACAACCGACTGCCGGACGGCTGCAGATACAACGGCTCCGAGCAGCTCAGAGGCGGCGTATTCGTCAAAGCTTTCGCAAATGTTAGCGTTAACTGCGCCGCTGTTAAACACGTAGTTTAAATTTGCAAATTTGAGGACAAAAACTGCATTATTTATTAGCAATAGCTAGCGCTAGTACATGTGATGTTTCATAATGGGGGCCACAAATACCACTAGAAGTTACCGTTGTGCCAGGTAGCAATGCCTCACCAGATTGATTGAAGACTAATTAGTAAGTCTACAAACTGATGAAGCCATGCACCTCGAACCAAACGAACCAAAATGTTTTTTCGGTCTCACGAATGTATTTCTCGCGACTTCGAAGAGATTCTTTGATCCCTGAATCTTAAATTCGACCCTTACTGATGACGGAGAAAGTTCAAATTTACCGATCTAGTGACTCGACTTTATGGAACACCCGTTATATATTATTCTATACAATTGTAGCATAATTGCATAGCTATATGGTATCCCATAATTCCATTAACATCAAATCAAATTAACATTTATTGTTCATTACTTATTCATCAAACTGAGTTCATGCGTACTCCTACTGTTTATTCGTACAGAGAAACTTTTAAAGTTTTGCATGACTTGCATGATTTGAGCAGACCATATTATGCAGTTCTGTGTCGGTGCACAGTCATACGCTCATCATTCACTCCCCTCTCTCTTCATTCACTCCCCTCTCTCTTCATTCACTCCCCTCTCTCTTCATTCACTCCCTTCTCTCTTCATTCACTCCCCTCTCTCTTCATTCACTCCCCTCTCTCTTCATTCACTCCCCTCTCTCTTCATTCACTCCCCTCTCTCTTTATTCACTCCCCTCTCTCTTCATTCACTCCCCTCTCTCTTCATTCACTCCCCTCTCTCTTCATTCACTCCCCTCTCTCTTCATTCACTCCCCTCTCTCTTCATTCACTCCCCTCTCTCTTTATTCACTCCCCTCTCTCTTCATTCACTCCCCTCTCTCTTCATTCACTCCCCTCTCTCTCCATTCACTCCCCTCTCTCTTCATTCACTCCCCTCCCTCTCCATTCACTCCCCTCTCTCTTCATTCACTCCCCTCTCTCTTCATTCACTCCCTTCTCTCTTCATTCACTCCCCTCTCTCTTCATTCACTCCCTTCTCTTTTCATTCACTCCCCTCTCTCTTCATTCACTCCCCTCTCTCTTTATTCACTCCCCTCTCTCTTCATTCACTCCCCTCTCTCTTCATTCACTCCCCTCTCTCTTCATTCACTCCCCTCTCTCTTCATTCACTCCCCTCTCTCTTTATTCACTCCCCTCTCTCTTCATTCACTCCCCTCTCTCTTCATTCACTCCCCTCTCTCTCCATTCACTCCCCTCTCTCTTCATTCACTCCCCTCCCTCTCCATTCACTCCCCTCTCTCTTCATTCACTCCCCTCTCTCTTCATTCACTCCCTTCTCTCTTCATTCACTCCCCTCTCTCTTCATTCACTCCCCTCTCTCTTCATTCACTCCCCTCTCTCTTCATTCACTCCCCTCTCTCTTCATTCACTCCCCTCTCTCTTCATTCACTCCCTTCTCTCTTTATTCACTCCCCTCTCTCTTCATTCACTCCCCTCTCTCTCCATTCCCTCCCCTCTCTCTCCATTCCCTCCCCTCTCTCTTCATTCACTCCCCTCTCTCTTCATTCACTCCCCTCTCTCTTCATTCACTCCCTTCTCTTTTCATTCACTCCCCTCTCTCTTCATTCACTCCCCTCTCTCTTCATTCACCCCCTTCTCTCTTCATTCACTCCCCTCTCTCTTCATTCACTCCCCTCTCTCTCCATTCACTCCCCTCTCTCTTCATTCACTCCCCTCTCTCTTCATTCACTCCCCTCTCTCTCCATTTCCTCCCCTCTCTCTTCATTCACTCCCCTCTCTCTTCATTCACTCCCCTCTCTCTCCATTTCCTCCCCTCTCTCTTCATTCACTCCCCTCTCTCTTCATTCACTCCCCTCTCTCTTCATTCACTCTCCTCTCTCTTCATTCACTCCCCTCTCTCTTCATTCACTCCCCTCTCTCTTCATTCACTCCCCTCTCTCTTCATTCACTCCCCTCTCTCTTCATTCACTCCCCTCTCTCTTCATTCACTCCCCTCTCTCTTCATTCACTCCCCTCTCTCTTCATTCACTCCCCTCTCTCTTCATTCACTCCCCTCTCTCTTCATTCACTCCCCTCTCTTTCTCCATTCACTCCCCTCTGTCGATTCACTTTCCTGTCTGTCTATTTGATTTCCCACGAGCATTCAATATTCCCATGGATTTACATTTCCTCATCACTTTGAGGCGCATCAAGCTGTTTAAATAAAAAAGTCAGAATATATTGGAATTATTGTTTTATAGGCGCGTTTTGAATTAAAAAAAGAAATTAATTTTTATAAATCAAATATTTTGGCAGAAAGAATAATCAATTTTTTGTCTTTGTGTAGAAAAATCCAGAGTAAGTGTGATTCTTTAAACTGTAAAATTTTGATAAAAAATTATTTCAAAACATTTGTCTTCAGTGCATTAAAACAATTTTATAGAAATTCGTTTAGCCAACAGGCTCAAGATAAATATGAGAAATCTTGATTGCTATTGTACAGTAATTAAAAGTGAATTAATTGTTTTCAACATCAGTGACCACCGCTAGGACTTCACTGCAGCTTCGGCTCGAACGCTGAAGTTTTATCGGGTTTTGGTATTGCGTGCGTAATCTCTTCAGTTGATTGAGAACTGTTCATATCATGCATTCTCCTCTGTCCTGTGTCTGTCCTCTGTCCTCTGTCCTCTGTCCTCTGTCCTCTGTCCTCTGTCCTCTGTCCTCTGTCCTCTGTCCTCTGTCCTCTGTCCTCTGTCCTCTGTCCTCTGTCCTCTGTCCTCTGTCCTCTGTCCTCTGTCCTCTGTCCTCTGTCCTGTGTCCTCTGTCCTCTGTCCTCTGTCCTCTGTCCTCTGTTTTCTGTCCTCTGTCCTCTGTCCTCTGTTTTCTGTCCTCTGTCCTCTGTCCTCTGTCCTCTGTCCTGTCTCCTCTCCTCTGTCCTGTCTCCTCTCTTCTGTCCTGTCTCATATGTCCTCTATCCTCTGTCCTCTGTCCTCTGTCCTCTGTACTCTGTCCTCTGTCTTCTGTCCTCTGTCCTCTGTCCTCTGTCCTCTGTCCTCTGTTCTCTGTCTTCTGTCCTGTCTCCTCTCCTCTGTCCTGTCTCCTCTCTTCTGTCCTGTCTCATATGTCCTCTATCCTCTGTCCTCTGTCCTCTGTCCTCTATCCTCTGTCCTCTGTCCTCTGTCCTCTGCTCTCTGTACTCCATCTTCTGTCCTGTCTCCTCTGTCCTCTCTCATCTTTCCTAGGCTCTCTCGATCTCTCTTCTCACCTGAATATTTTATGATTTATTCATGAAAATCACTACTCTCACACCCCAAGACTGCTCACTTTTCTCGATGGCAGCTCCGATGCTGACTTCAAGCAGGGCCTCATACTCAGCCTGCAGGTCGATGATGTCACTCATGCTTTCCGGGATGTTTGACTGTGCGGTCTCCAGGATCTGAGAACGGTAGAATGTGCTGGCTGTTTATTCTCAATTATTTCATTGCGTCAGAGGATCTGTATTTGCTGTTTCTGAAGGATTGCAAGGGCCAAACAAAACCAATCCCCCTGAAGTATCGGGGGCAAGCAGCTTCAGACCCCGAAGGATCGGGGGAATGCAGCTTCAGACCCTGAAGGATCGGGGGAATGCAGCTTCAGACCCTGAAGGATTAGGGGCAAGTAGCTTCAGACCCTGTAGGATCGGGGGCAGACACCCTGAAGGATCGGGGGCAGACACCCTGAAGGATCAGGGGCAGGCAGCTTTAGACCCTGAAGGATCGGGGGCAGGCAGCTTCGGACCCTGAAGGATCGGGGGCAAGCAGCTTCAGACCCTGAAGGATCGGGCAAGCAGCTTCAGACCCTGAAGGATCGAGCAAGCAGCTTCAGACCCTGAAGTATCGCGGGTAGGCAGCTTCAGACCCTGAAGGATCGAGAAAGCAGCTTTAGACCCTGAAGTATCGGGGGTAGGCAGCTTCAGACCCTGAAGGATCGGACAAGCAGCTTCAGACCCTGAAGGATCGAGGGCAAGCAGCTTCAGACCCTGAAGTATCGGGGGTAGGCAGCTTCAGACCCTGAAGGATCGGGCAAGCAGCTTCAGACCCTGAAGGATCGAGGGCAAGCAGCTTCAGACCCTGAAGGATCGAGCAAGCAGCTTCAGACCCTGAAGTATCGGGGGTAGGCAGCTTCAGACCCTGAAGGATCGGGCAAGCAGCTTCGGACCCTGAAGGATCGAGGGCAAGCAGCTTCAGATCCTGAAGGATCGAGAGCAAGCAGCTTCGGACCCTGAAGGATCGGGCAAGCAGCTTCGGACCCTGAAGGACCGGGGGCAAATTACTGAAGCGCTCACCGGATCCGTAAAATCCTTTGTCTTGTTTTTCAGCTTGCCCAGCAGCAGCTCCACAAACAGGCCGCTGGTGAAACTTTTCTGTAGAGCAACCCCATCCAGCTTGGCTTTCTCCAGCACGTCTCCAAGCAGCGCTTTTGACTCGATGGCAGATTCCGCTTTGCCAGTCTCCTCCTCGGCGGTGAAGACCATCGCGTCGAGCAGCTCCAGGAGAGACTGACGCCAATTAGTCGAGCACTCATCCGGTTTGAGGCCGTCGAGGGCGTCTCCGCAGTTGCGCTTGGCAGTTTCCAGCATTTCTTGGAGCGACACTTTGGCGCCATCAATTTTTTCAGTATGGCTGCCGTCCCTGGCCAGCTGGTCCAAGTCCGCAATGGTTTCCGCCGTTAGCTGAAATCAATGGCCTGTCTGCTTGCAGACAAAAAAGTGTTTAGCAGAATGCGAAATCGTCATCAAATTTTCCTCACCGGACCCGTGATTCTCGATCCCGGAAGCAGCGCCTTAGCGTCTTTCTCGAATACTGCAATGGCAGCTGAAACGCCCTTTCTGAGCTAAAAAGGATGAAGGAGCAAAATGCTCTTGAGCAAACCTGATTCTATGCTAATTGTAGGCCAGCGAGCAGAATCCATCAACTCACCTCCTGCACCAGCGGGTCGGTCACCAGGGTCAGTATCGGCTGCAGCAGCTCCGACAGCTTTTCCCCGATTTTTTCGCCAACCTTTGCTGCAATGGAGAGAATGCCGCAGTCCCGGTTAGGGTGAGGGTTAAAGTTGAGCGCGTCGGAGATATGAAGTAAAGTAAAAGTAAAACTGACTGACTGACTGACTGACTGACTGACTGACTGACTGACTGACTGACTGACTGACTGACTGACTGACTGACTGACTGACTGACTGACTGACTGACTGACTGACTGACTGACTGACTGACTGACTGACTGACTGACTGACTGACTGACTGACTGACTTGAGTGGCTGACTGACTGACTGACTGACTGACTTGAGTGGCTGACTGACTGACTGACTGACTGACTGACTGACTGACTGACTGACTGACTGACTGACTGACTGACTGACTGACTGACTGACTGACTGACTGACTGACTGACTGACTGACTGACTGACTGACTGACTGACTGACTGACTGACTGACTGACTGACTGACTGACTGACTG